>JALBCR010002215.1:0-178883 GCA_030710515.1 Abscondita cerata
AACAGGATTAGCCATACAATCTTTGTTATTATGTAATTTAGGATACGTCCTCATAATGCGAAATTTAATAATATTGTTGAGATATAGCAATATTTTGTAATTATAAATGTTTGGTGAATATAACAACAACTGAGGTGGAAACTTTTTGCCAATGTTGCATCAAATGCAATAGATAAATTTCGTTTTTTAATTTAATAACCTTACTAGAGCGACGTTTTGGAAAATACATAGTTTATCAGGCTAAATTAAAATATTATATCTGTTGATGGTAACCATTAAAATTAAACAATAAAAAATAATTTGTTGCAGTTCAAAATATAAGGTTGCCAGCGTTTGCCAGACGAGGACCAAATTACCGTGCATGCAACGGATTTCCTATTGGTGGATCGGTATTTTCGGAATTTTTTATCCGAAACGACGAAGCAGAAATTTTGGGACTCTCTTCCTTTTAAAGTCATTGGCGGTACTTCACGAAGCTAAAATTACTTGTGAAACTTCAATATGGCTTCAATAATTGCACGATAAGTTAGTGTGGATAATATAAATACCGAACCGATTACGCCGTAAGTGGTTTTCTTTTCACTATTTCTTTGGTTAGTTTAGTGGATTTGTATTAATTGCTAATTCACAACTGTATGCTTTAGCACGTGTTTTGTACCTCATCCTCTACTTATATCGTACTGTCTGGATAATTCCTGAGGCGCTGGAACGAGCAAATGAGAATCCTTTGTTACATAAAACGTTACGGTTATCCGCCCGTCGTCAACCTCGGAAGCTACACGGCCGATCATACTCCAGCGGTTGTGGGTGACGCACGTCGCGCATGCTTGCTATTCCATAAAGCAACAATTTGCTTCCCAGTACCTGTGTCGTCCTAGTGTACTTCAGGAATGGCAAAAAATAAAGACTGATTCTTTTATTAACTTTTGATATAAAGCGTTAGTTTATTCTACTCACTTCTTATGTATGATTTCATTATTTACCTTTTAGAGAGATTGTAACGGTCACTGTGAGTTAGGCAACACACAATACACGGAGTCGAGGTGTAAACGCGACATTTCTCCGTGTTCGCTCCTTAACGAAAATTTTGGGGATTTAATTCCCAGAATTCAACTTCCGCGTTGTCCTAATTGGCCAATACATTTTCGGCTGATCTTCAATTTCCGCCTTGTAACAACTACTATCACGTCGTGTTACGTGAAATTCAAATTTGCCTTCATCTGAGTGCTTAATCGTAATTCCGTCAAATTTTCTAGTGGTATGTATAGGACCCTGCAAACTTTCAATGTATAGCGGTATATTTTAGCTGGGGAAAGGATTGATTACTCGATTTTCTGAAGTTTATCTTAGGACGGATGCGTGTACTAATTTCTTCTAATGGTCGCTCGATTGCACTCAGGTACGACAAATATTCTTCATGGCTTCTTCAACGTTACACCGTGCATAATTTTCAGATAAGGCGAGTTACTCCGGGATTAGAGTTACTCCGGGATTAAAATTACTCGGCTTTAAAGGTTCTTTTGGCCTAAACAAAACCAATTACCTGGCTGATTAAATTCATCGTGGGATCTCTTTCTACCTTTTATTGTCTTGTCGCTGCGTGTGTCGCATACTTGGGGTTTGCTGTTAAGATTGCTGAAGTACGGGACATCCTACCGAAATTAGGGGTCGCCGCAGCTGGAACCGACACCACATATCTGTATCTTCTCCTGTGTGTGTCAACATCGTAAACCTCTATCTACAACATAAGGTCAGATTTTTCTAATTATACTTCTGCGCTGAAAACAAACCATCTCCGGGACGTCACACTGCTACCGAAAACGTCTCAAGCGTAACACCTAAATAAGTACAACTTGTCTTGGCACCTTAAGTGCAGTTAAATCTTTGGAACTCGAAACGTATTTGTTCACGTATTTATATTTTTTTGTTAATTCACTACAATATAATTAATTAACTTGTTGTGGCGCATATACTTGCCCAATCTGTAAACGAATGTGTACCGTAAAGGCGCGAACTTGCTTCATTTACCCACCATTGCTTGGGGATTTTTAGAGTATAAGGGTAAGACCACGGAAGAGCGCTCTTTTGGGGAAACACCTAAATCTCCGATACTTTTTAACGCTAAATATTGCAACTGCGAACACTAAATACACCTTCGTATTGTGCGGGTGTGGTTACGTCGCCATCTTGTCTAGATTAAATAACGCCAGTGGCGTACCGCATAAATTATTAACTTGCTATTAATCTTATATTTTTTTCCTTCTTTTGTGTACGACTATATATATGGGTACGAACGAATACGCTTCGTAGAATTAACTTACGTTGTAAGTGGATATATTTAAATTGTGCTCTGTTCCTTCTTCTTTATGGTGTGTTATTAAATATAACGTTTTGTAGGTTACTTGTGTCTCTCTCTCTTTATTGTATTTATTGCTCCTTTAATTTGTTACGGTTGATTGTTGCGTCTGTTTCTTTAGTTCGGAAGCAGGTTTGTATCCACGCATTAGGACTATGGCGCCCTCGGATTAAATCAAGACAGTTCTGAAGAAGCGGTGGATCCTTTTTCTCACCCACGCCCTACTCTTCGGCTGCCGGCAAAACTTACTTTTCTTCAATTAACCGTAGCAAGAAATTGGCATCCCAACTTCGGGGCTCGATTTTCTTCTCGTTTCTTTCTTTTGTGAAATCGGATTATCAGTCAAGGTTGCTCGAGTATTTTTCTTTACTTGTCGTTCGATTCTCTTTGGAAATTTTTATTTCTCTCTCTCTCTAGTACTTAGTGCTATTGCTTGCTTTCCTTATTACTATCAGTTTGATCAGTAATAGGACATTTACTTAAAATTGTTTTATTATTCTAGGGTTAGTATTTTAATACTGTTTTCTTTCTTACTTGTTGTTGTGGGTTCGAGTTTATTCTTTTTTTTTTTGTATTGGAAGCTAGGAGATTTTATTTAAAATGCCGAAAGTGTGGAAATTCGAGGTCAATCGCCTTAAACAACACGAACTGCGATACGAGTTAGCTTCTAGGGGACTTAGTGCTGACGTTTCGGTGGAGGGTCTTCGGAAACTGGTCCGTAGTGCTCTTCAGCTGGAAGCGGAAAAATCTTTATCCGAAATTAAATACAGCATCGAGTATGAAACCGATGTAACTGCGGTAAATGTCTCTTTAGGGGAGCTTCGTACGTTCGTTGATAATTTCACTGGTGACAGCACAACTTCGGAATTTCTTCGTTTTTCTACTCTTTGGACTCATACTATTCGCAGGTGCAAGCTGATGGTTGCCACCTCGACAGAACAAGCTGCCAATAGGAATTCTCTTCTACTTTCTCTTACCGATCTTCATAACACTATTGATTCTATGATCAAGAAGCATCGGCATACTACTTTTGGGATCAGTCAAGCTGTTACTTCTAGTCCTAAATTAACGGTTACTGAGGACGAAGGTGAACCTGACCAACTATCATCGGAGTCTGATGTCGAACCAGAACCAACACCTGTTGCCTCTTGTAGTGCTTCCTACTTTTCTAAATCTGTTGCTACAGCGAAACTAAACTTAACTTTTTCTGGGGATGGTAAAACATCTCTTTCTGAATTTCTTACTCGCTTGGAGGAATTAAGCACGGCTAGGGGAATTTCTCTGACGCAATTGTTTCATGGTGCTCCAGAACTCTTAACTGGAAAAGCTCTTCTTCTCTTCAGGGCTCATCGACAATCGCTGTCTTCGTGGAAGGATGTGGTGCGTTTACTACAATCGGAGTTTCTTCCGGTGGATTACAACGATCGATTGCTGGACGAAATTAAGGCACGAACCATGGGTGCTCATGAGGGGTTTGGGATATACTTGGCTACTATGCAAAGCCTTTTCTCACGGTTGAGTGAACCATTATCGGAACCACAACAGATCCGAATAATCAGGCGCAATCTAACGCCATATTTCCAAACGGCCTTGGCTCTTCATGATGTCTCAACCATCTCGCATCTATTGTCGCTTGGGAAAAAGATTGAGCATAGTCAATTCTTAACCCAATCTTTCAAACCACCACCTACTAGACGCGTGACTTCTTTGCTGGAACCTAACCTAGCTTACGTCGCTCCAGAAACTTCTTCTTTGAATACTTCTTCTTGTTCTTCGGTCTCTTCGACTATTCCTTCTAGGCCTCTCAACTCTTACAGGGGACCTGTACGTTGCTGGAATTGCGGGAATACGGGACATGTTTCTCCTCGTTGTCCAAACCCACAGAACCTTCATTGTTTTGGCTGTGGAAAGGCAGGTGTTACCAAGCCTAAGTGCTCCCAATGTTCGCCGCAGGGAAACGCACGTCAGAACCCTCGGACCGAGTCGTAGGTTCTACTTCTCTCTCAACCTCGGATTCTTCTTTTACTGATCTAGACCACTCTCAACAATTGTTACTTAACTTTATTTTTGCTAGCGTTCGTGGTGATGAACGACCTTTTCTTAACGTATCAGTGCTGGGCATACCTTTTAAAGCCTTACTGGATACAGGATCTTCTAGGACGATACTAGGAAGTATCGGTTGGCATTTGCTTCAGTCCCTTAAGGTGTCCTTAAAAAATCTACTTCGACTTTTTGTAACGTGGCTAATGGTGGACAATGTGCCATTTTGGGTGTTGTTTCTCTTCCTTATACTTTAGAGGGAAAAACCAAGGTAATAGAAACCTTAGTGGTTCCTGAGATTTCTCAAGGGTTGATATTGGGGATCGACTTTTGGAAGGCGATGGCCTTCGTACCAGATTTCAGCAAGGGTCATTGGTCCTTTGGTACTGATGCGGTTGGACATGCGGTTCATTCGAGTGCGCTGAACATCAAAGACGACTTATCAAGGTCGCAACAGTCTTCGCTAGAGGCTGTTATCTCTGCCAGCTTTTCTTTACAGCCATCTGGTCTAGGGTGTACCCAGCTCGTTCAACACAGTATCCATACCAAGGCTGAGCCAATTAAACAACGGTACTATCCTCTATCACCAGTACTATCTCGGATTGTCAATGAAGAACTGGACAAGATGCTACAGTTAGGTGTAGTAGAGCCATCTACCAGTCCATGGTCCAGTCCTGTGGTCTTGGTTAGGAAGAAAGACAACTCCTATCGGTTTTGCATTGACTATCGGAAGCTAAATCAGGTCACGGAACGCAACGCTTATCCTCTGCCGTATATCACTTCTATCTTGGATCGCTTACGGGATGCTAGATTTCTCTCGAGTTTGGACATTCGTTCTGCTTATTGGCAAATTCCTTTAACTCCTGAATCCAAACCGCTTACTGCCTTTACTGTTCCTCATCGTGGATTGTTCCAATTTACTAGAATGCCGTTCGGTCTGCATAATTCTCCTGCAACCTTTCAGCGGCTGATCGACCAAATTATCGGTGCAGAGCTGGAACCGTTTTGCTTCGCCTACCTGGACGATATTGTTATCGCGACACCAACTTTCGACGAACATCTTCGAGTACTGGAAAAAGTTCTGAAACGATTATTTGCTGCCGGTTTGACATTAAATCAGGAAAAATGCCATTTCTGTCGTTCGGAGTTGAAATACTTGGGCTACGTTGTGAATAAAAATGGGTTGCTGGTGGATCCAGAAAAGGTGACTGCCATACTTAACATTCCTATACCGACCACGGTCACCGAAGTGCGACGCGTGATTGGCATGGCTAGCTGGTATCGCCGTTTCATACCGAACTTCGCTTCTCTTACTTCTCCTTTATCTGCTCTTACTCGGAAAAATGCTTTGTTTGTGTGGACACCGGAATGTCAATCTGCTTTCGTTTCTCTTAAAGAACACTTAGTTTCTGCTCCTATCCTGACTTGTCCTAATTTTTCTCTGCCATTTGTTGTTCAAACTGACGCTTCGGACTTTGGCGTGGGTGCTGTCCTTAGTCAGGAATCGCCTGAGGGGAAAAGGTTATCAGTTACATCAGTCGCTCCTTAACTAAAGCGGAGAGGCGCTATAGTACTACGGAAAAGAATGTATTGCAGTCTTATTCGCCATTCTTAAGTTCAGACCGTATATTGAGGGCTCTCACTTCACCATCATTACTGACCATCACTCGCTGGTATGGCTTAACCGTTTGCAGAGTCCGTCTGGTCGTCTTGCTCGTTGGTCCTTACAACTCCAAGAGTATGACTTCACCATCAGACATAGGAAAGGCAAAGACCACGTTGTGCCAGATGCGTTATCTCGTGCTGTTCCTGCTGTTGGTGATGAAGCTGAAACCACCTCTCCTCATCTTGATTCCTTAGCTGTTCCTTCTTCTCTTGGTCTTGACTTACCTACTACAAATAAATGGTATAATAACTTACTGAATCGTGTACTCACAACACCTCACAAGTTGCCTCATTGGTCTGTCGATAATAACATCTTATATCGCAGAGTGACTAGTTCTTTTACCACTTCTATGGTGGATCCGAATGATGAATGGAAGTTAGTCGTTCCGGCTGAACAAAGGAGACGCATCATTCAGGAGAACCATGATCCTCCAGTTGTTGGCCATGGTGGAGTAACTAAGACAACCGCAAGAATTCTGCAACATTATTACTGGCCTCGATTACGTGCAGACGTGGCTCGCTATATCCGCCGTTGTTCTACTTGCTCTTCCAATAAGGTATCTCAAGCAGCTCCTCCTGGAATGTTTGCTCCTCGTGCTCGTCCTACGGGACCGTGGCAAACTTTATGTTGCGATATTGTTGGGCCGCTTCCTCGTTCTTCTAAAGGCAATTGTTACGTGTTTGTGGTTGCCGATTGTTTCTCTAAATTTGCCCTTTTCTTTGCTATGCGTGTTGCTACTGCTGCTGCGGTTACTAAAATCCTGGAAGAACAGGTGTTTTTACTATTTGGAGTGCCGCAGTACCTTATTTCTGACAACGGAGTACAGTTCCGCAGTCGTGAATTCACTCAAATGTGTGAGAACTATCATTGCACCATCCTATATACTGCCAAATACCATCCGCAAGCAAATCCGGCTGAACGGATAAATCGCGTTCTTAAGACCATGATAGCGTCTTATGTTAAGGACAACCAGCGGAAATGGGATGTGAAGCTCCCTCACATTGGATGTGCAGTTCGTTCGGCGAAACACGAAGTGACTGGATGTACCCCGTACTTTGCTCTATTTGGTCGTGAACATGTCATCTCTGGCAATCTCTTCAATAAATCACGTCTTGAACCAACTGACTCAGAACCTGATCATAATGTGTCTACTCGACGTTACGCGGCTATCCAGGAATATATACTTCAACGCCTTCGGAAAGCCTATGAAACTACACGAAATAGGTATAACTTACGCCGCCGACATGTCAAGTATAACGTGGGTGATCTGGTGTGGCGTCGTAACTTCCAACTATCCGACGCTTCGAAGCATTTCAATGCGAAACTCGCACCTAAATTCTTAGGCCCGTTCACGGTGAAAACTGTCGTGTCTCCCTGGACGTATGAACTAGCTGATTCTTTAGGAAAGTCACTAGGTACGTGGCACGTGAAAGACCTTAAGCCAGAACCTCTCTCGAATTCGGAAGAGGCTAATGCTGAACTTGCTGTGCTGGAGCCTAATTGTTTAGATCACTCTTTACTTTATCCTAGACGGAAAAAGCGTCGTAAACTTGCTTGTACTGCCAGCTAGAAGACACGGTTCATGACTGGATTTCTACTTGGACACGACTTATTTTACTTGACTATTTACTTTTGCTGATTTTATCATATCTGTATTATTTTTTTTCTTTCACGGGTTTCTAACGAATTTGCTCGGACTATCTTCCTTCTAGTAAGGAGAAGTTCGTATTTTCTCTTATATTGTTGCTGAATAAATTTCTTTTATTTCTGCCTTACTGTAGGTTGGTTATTAATGAGATTATCGATGGTTTCTGGCTCTATTAGCTACACGACATTATGATCGATTTACATCGAAATCTCTGATTTATTTGGTGCTCTCCCGTATATCTTTATTTTCTTTCTGCGAGAACTGTATATACGTAGATACAGGTTCTTTTGTTTTTGGTTTGAGAAGCTTTATTTTTTTGGGGATGCCTGTTGACTTGAGTTCAAGTTGAGCGTGCTCCTGCTCTTGTTGACAATGCATCAAGATTGTTGGGTTTTCTTTTTCTTTTTCTGGGAGATACCAAACCGCTTCGGCGAGCTTAATGATATACTGACTCAGTTCTAATTGAGTTAGCTCATAGTTATATTTAATATTTTTTTTTTCTGGAACCATAATGGTTCACATTCGTTAGAATTCCATGTGATATGGGTAGGTTGGTTGGGCACGTAGGGATTGGACCTTCTCAGGTAAATAATACCAAAATTTGACCTTGAATTGGATTTCGAGCTTCGAGACTTAGTTTCATGAGTTCACGTAGTTGTGGGAGTACCGTGATTTCCCGATCCCGTGACGGATTGAACGCCCTCTCCTATATGGCTCGTTGGTGTACGTCTTCGCCAGTTTGGCAATCCTTTTCAAAGCCGAATTCAGACACCTGAATGTGTCTTGTCTTGTGTGAACGTCGTTTTTGTTGCTCTCTGTCCTCTCGAGGAGGGATAGAGTATTTCCCTTTTTCCTTGTCTTTGCTATCATCTGTTCCTTCTTTCTTTCTTGCGTAGAGGTACCGCTTTGGCTGGGGGTTTCAGTGGGTGTTGGCGTGAGGGGGAGTCGGAGCTCCTGTTTCTGGTACCCTTGTTTCGTTACCAGGCACACCAACCCTTAGGGGGCCGTACGGGGCGAGCAAGATCTGGGGCAGGGGTAAACCGTTCGCCCTTAACCTCCGTCAATGGATCACTGGCCGTAGCCACTGCAGAACCTCAAACTGTTGACTTGTTCCAGTCTTTTACTTTTGGAAATTTTTGGGCAAAATTTTGGGATCCTTCCTTTCATTCTTCCATTATGCTATAGGGTTGGGGGTTTATCCTCGGTTTTCAGAGTCGCACTCTTTAACTGCATATCCATTAGTCTTGTGGTGTCGGGAGTATCGGCCCAAGACTAAATCCTTTCCTGGGTGGGAGGACTTTATTTTGGGAAGGCTCAGTACTAAGGGTCGTGAATGGCGAGGGGTGGATTTTCACTGGGGCCCAATGACGCGAGTTTCCATCCTTCGCGAGGGTCTTGGTGGGAGTGATGCCTGGTGCCACCCATTCGACATGCACGCCGCTAGGGAAATGCCCGATCTTAATAATTTCCTAGGGTTTATCCTAACCTCTTGGTATTTGGGTTTCAGCCTTATCCTTATTCCTATCTTACCTTAAACCTTTCCTAGGGTACCTTATTTTGGGGTAATTCAGGGTGGTATTGTTTTAATTTGGGTTGGGGTTTCATTGGTTTTTAGGGCTCTGTCCTGGACGCTTGTCCAAACTTCAAACTTTACTATAATAATATTTTCTGTTGACTGGGTTTAGTAAGGTTGGTTGAGATACTGTTGGATGACCCACGTTTTCTTTACCTTGCTTCTCGGAAATCGCTAATTGCGAGTTTTTGTGGGCGTTCAATCTCTTGGTGTTATCCTTTTCTTTTTCTTGGTCGTTGCTTGACTTTGTTGCTGGATACACCAAACGCTTCATGCGAGTTTTGAACAGATTTCATCAGATCAGCTACTCTTAGTTCAACAAACCGTCTATCTCTTAGGGGTTGGGTTTCATTAGGTTTTTATATGTGTGGGGTGGGTATCTTTGGTTATATGTCGCTCATGTTGGAGATTCCTTTTTTTTTTTGCTGAACACCTACGGATGTTAATTTTCTGGATTATGTATGGTGCAGCGGATTATGTTTATCCTTCTGCGCGGGCTTGAAGTTTTGTGTGGGGGAATTTGTAACGGTCACTGTGAGTTAGGCAACACACAATACACGGAGTCGAGGTGTAAACGCGACATTTCTCCGTGTTCGCTCCTTAACGAAAATTTTGGGGATTTAATTCCCAGAATTCAACTTCCGCGTTGTCCTAATTGGCCAATACATTTTCGGCTGATCTTCAATTTCCGCCTTGTAACAACTACTATCACGTCGTGTTACGTGAAATTCAAATTTGCCTTCATCTGAGTGCTTAATCGTAATTCCGTCAAATTTTCTAGTGGTATGTATAGGACCCTGCAAACTTTCAATGTATAGCGGTATATTTTAGCTGGGGAAAGGATTGATTACTCGATTTTCTGAAGTTTATCTTAGGACGGATGCGTGTACTAATTTCTTCTAATGGTCGCTCGATTGCACTCAGGTACGACAAATATTCTTCATGGCTTCTTCAACGTTACACCGTGCATAATTTTCAGATAAGGCGAGTTACTCCGGGATTAGAGTTACTCCGGGATTAAAATTACTCGGCTTTAAAGGTTCTTTTGGCCTAAACAAAACCAATTACCTGGCTGATTAAATTCATCGTGGGATCTCTTTCTACCTTTTATTGTCTTGTCGCTGCGTGTGTCGCATACTTGGGGTTTGCTGTTAAGATTGCTGAAGTACGGGACATCCTACCGAAATTAGGGGTCGCCGCAGCTGGAACCGACACCACATATCTGTATCTTCTCCTGTGTGTCAACATCGTAAACCTCTATCTACAACATAAGGTCAGATTTTTCTAATTATACTTCTGCGCTGAAAACAAACCATCTCCGGGACGTCACACTGCTACCGAAAACGTCTCAAGCGTAACACCTAAATAAGTACAACTTGTCTTGGCACCTTAAGTGCAGTTAAATCTTTGGAACTCGAAACGTATTTGTTCACGTATTTATATTTTTTTGTTAATTCACTACAATATAATTAATTAACTTGTTGTGGCGCATATACTTGCCCAATCTGTAAACGAATGTGTACCGTAAAGGCGCGAACTTGCTTCATTTACCCACCATTGCTTGGGGATTTTAGAGTATAAGGGTAAGACCACGGAAGAGCGCTCTTTTGGGGAAACACCTAACTCTCCGATACTTTTTAACGCTAAATATTGCAACTGCGAACACTAAATACACCTTCGTATTGTGCGGGTGTGGTTACGTCGCCATCTTGTCTAGATTAAATAACGCCAGTGGCGTACCGCATAAATTATTAACTTGCTATTAATCTTATATTTTTTTCCTTCTTTTGTGTACGACTATATATATGGGTACGAACGAATACGCTTCGTAGAATTAACTTACGTTGTAAGTGGATATATTTAAATTGTGCTCTGTTCCTTCTTCTTTATGGTGTGTTATTAAATATAACGTTTTGTAGGTTACTTGTGTCTCTCTCTCTCTTTATTGTATTTATTGCTCCTTTAATTTGTTACGGTTGATTGTTGCGTCTGTTTCTTTAGTTCGGAAGCAGGTTTGTATCCACGCATTAGGACTATGGCGCCCTCGGATTAAATCAAGACAGTTCTGAAGAAGCGGTGGATCCTTTTTCTCACCCACGCCCTACTCTTCGGCTGCCGGCAAAACTTACTTTTCTTCAATTAACCGTAGCAATAGTCTACACTGCAATCACTTCATCAGCATAAATTATTAGTACTGTACATTTTATCCAATCCTGCATTCTGAATTAAACAAGCTTTTCCAGGAGTCGACAACGCTGGGGTGTCAAATTTGCCTGTACAAACTACGTTTGTTGAACGACGACGGGACGGGCGCGCACAAATGCGCTCCACCGGTCGGTTCGTAAAGGTTTAAGTCACGTCGGACGTGTCGAACCCTGAAACGACGCTACGGGTTTGGGAGACTGGGCGGGCACATGGTCCGCTTCGCCCTTCGAGCTTCCCGCGCGTCCTCGTTTATGTGCCGGCTAACTGACCCAACGCGCTTCGAAAAATCGACGACTAACGACAAATCTTTCGATCGACAACAGCGTACGAACGCTGTATCTCGGCTTTCGACCTTTCTCAGGTTCACCTAAATGGTTTCACGTACTCTTAAACTCTCTCTTCAAAGTTTTTTCCCTCGCGGTACTTGTTCGCTATCGGTCTCGTGGTAGTATTTAGCCTTAAATAGAGTTTACTACCTACTTATGCAATATCGAGCAACCCGACTCTAGGGAGAGATCCGACTCGTCGTCGAAAGGTGGTCTTATGGGTCTGACACCCTCTACGGGTGGATCGGCCTGTTTCAAGAAGGACTTGGACTTGCCTCGCGCAACTTCAGGGTTTGCCGATCCTCCTTCACGCCACATTTCCCTTTCGTTAATATATGTTATAAAAACTAAAGAAAAATATAATAGATATTTCTGTATCTCAGATCCAAATAGGCTGTTTAAAGGTACAGAAATCACACTTTATTATGCAGAAATTCGACACAAAATGACAACCACTGCAAAAAGCATAAAATATAATAGTGCTGGTCAAGTAGAAGGAAAGAAAAAAGAAGAAGAGAAAAGAGAAAGAAAAAAAAAAGAAAAAAAAAAAGAAAAAAAAAAAAAAAAAAAAAAAAAAAAAAAGAAAAAAAAAAAAAAAAAGGAAAAAAAAAGAAGGGGAGAAAAAGAAAAAAAAAAAAAAAAAAAAAAAAAAAAAAAAAAAAAAAAAAAAAAAAAAAAAAAAAAAAAAAAAAAGGAGGAGAAAAAAAAAAAAAAAAGGAAAAAAAAAAAAAAAAAAAAAAAAAAAAGGGAAGGAAAAAAAAAAAAAAAAAAAAAAAAAAAAAAAAAAAAAAAAAAAGAAAAAAAAAAAAAAAAAAAAAAAAAAAAAAAAAAAAAAAAAAAAAAAAAAAAAAAAAAAAAAAAAAAAAAAAAAAAAAAAAAAAAAAAAAAAAAAAAAAAAAAAAAAAAAAAAAAAAAAAAAAAAAAAAAAAAAAAAAAAAAAAAAAAAAAAAAAAAAAAAAAAAAAAAAAAAAAAAAAAAAAAAAAAAAAAAAAAAAAAAAAAAAAAAAAAAAAAAAAAAAAAAAAAAAAAAAAAAAAAAAAAAAAAAAAAAAAAAAAAAAAAAAAAAAAAAAAAAAAAAAAAAAAAAAAAAAAAGAAAAAAAAAAAAAAAAAAAAAAGAGGGAAAAAAAAAAAAAAAGAGAAAAAAAAAAAAAAAAAAAAAAAAAAAAAAAAAAAAAAAAAAAAAAAAAAAAAAAAAAAAAGAAAGGAAAAATAAAAAAAAAAAAAAAAAAAAAAAAAAAAAAAAAAAAAAAAAAAAAAAAAAAAAAAAAAAAAAAAAAAAAAAAAAAAAAAAAAAAAAAAAAAAAAAAAAAAAAAAAAAAAAAAAAAAAAAAAAAAAAAAAAAAAAAAAAAAAAAAAAAAAAAAAAAAAAAAAAAAAAAAAAAAAAAGGAAGAAAAAAACGATTTCGATCAAAGTTAATTTTCCAACACTATCAGTCAGTTTTGATAAATCACTTTGTTAAAACTTTTTTCCTGATTGCTAATTCAAATGTCAAAGACAATTCCAAGATCTACCCATCCCAATTTTTTTATTTGCACACCCGTTATACAGGGTGTCTGTAAAAGGTCTTTACACACCTACCACATATTTCTTAGACCAAAATAAGCTGATTTAAGTATCATCATTCCACTTGAATTATTCCGAGTTCGCGTTGAAACCTTGGGTTTGATGAGTGGCATATCAGTATTTTCAGCAGCAACATAATCTGAATCATCAAATATATTGCGATCTAACGGTACAATTTTACATTTTCGAAAACCATTTATGGCATTGTTTGATGTTGCAGCACGAAGATACGCTTTGCCAAACAGTTTACTTATCTGGAACTGTGTTATTACGCGACCAGAGCGAGAACGTAAAAATTTTTCGCATGCTTGCACATGGAAGGTATTTAGAGGGCCCATGAAGGAGACATCCAGCGGTTGTAGCTTGTGGCTGCAATGCGGTGGTAGACATAAAACTGTCACATGGTTGGTCCTGCAAGTTCTATGAACTTTAAATTACGTGTGTCATATGGCCGTCTATAATTAACATCGCTGGCTTAACATGAGACAAGAAATGTTGGAACCGTGTAGTAAATATGTCTAGTTGCATTCAACCAGATTTGTGGCACGCAAATGTGGAACCTGGTGGAGCTCCACCTTAAAGTTTTATTTTCATGCGAACTCTGGGAAATATAATTAGTGGATGCACAAAGTTCCCTCCAGCAAACATTCAAATTACAGCTGCCGACAAAATTCTCCACTCGGTCGTTGTTAAAGAATCGATTTATTTCCTACCTTTTAGAGGTAATATACTTTTAAGCATTTTGACTAGACGGTGGTGATTCCCGTTTCCCGTGGAGGAAAATTTGACTTCACTTCTATTTCAGACAATAGCATAAAAAATTTGCGGAAGCTAGGACGATTAAAGTCTTGAGCACGTGCAAACGAGGTTGCTTCCCGAGGATCGTAACTTGACTTCTCCATGACATTTACGAAATTCTCGCAACCGGTCTTTACCAGCTAATTTCTTTGTTTTACAAAATGAATGATTCAATTGGTTTGTTCGGCCAACTGAAAGGCTAGGTTTCAAATACCAGTACACGTAAGCCCAGAGAATCTTTTTTCCATGTCGATAATAACGCGTGATTCAAAGATTTTTTTATTAAACTTTGCCATGAACGACAAAGCAAGATATAACAGGTGTATCTTAGCTCAGCTAGTACATTTGTCAATTCTGACAGTTTGAATTTCAACACATTCAGTTTTATGCATTTAGAGTAGAGTACGTGAATTTCTTCATGGTCCACTTTGATGAAAAATTTTTTGAATCACGGGTTATAATTAACGATTTCTTTTCTTGCTCTTTGTTAAAAACATTACAATAGCTGCCGAGGATTTTTTTTATCCTTAGCATCAACATTTGTATTTTTTACCGTTCTTTTCAACGTGCTTCGTGGAACATGATTTTTCTTACTGGCTTTAAGATAACCCATTGCCTCACTACGTATTGCTTAAATAGCCTGCCTCATTGAGTCAGCATTCCAGTTTTGCTGGTTTGAAATTCGTTTATAATTTGACGCCATAATTATCTGAAACCAAACATCGATTTCAGGACAAGCATTATAAAAATCTTGTGTCGGGCAAAGTGGTCCACTGCTTAGCCGCTTTGCCCGTTTAGTTTGAATAATGTATTCACTCTCATTGTAAATAGACATCATAACCTAACTAAATCTAACATGGCTAGCCTTTTGTTACGACAACTACAAATGACGTACACATAGGGTATGTATTTTAGAACGAGTAAAAACATCTAAAAATTGTCAAGTCTTCTATGAAAAATAGAGACTAGCTCCTTCCATAGAAACAAAGGTAGGTAACTTTAACACCCCTCCTTGTTAGTCCCATTAAATTTCTCAGCATTTGATGCCTTGGTCTGAATAACGGCTTTGTCATCAAATCTGCAATTTGTTTAGTAGATGCGATCAAAATGATCGGAAGTCTTGTTAACTGAACGATTTGTTCAAAAAGTATTTTTAACCATACAAGTTCCCTTGCGCCGTCATTGGCAGTTACTATCTTCGCTTCAGTAGTTGAAATAGCAACGGAAGACTGTCGTTGATACCAGATGTTGAACGCCCAGTAGCTTCATCACCACCATGATCAGCATCTGTACAGCATTCCAGATAACCTTTTCGGTTGTTGGGTTTGTAGAATATACCAACATCAATAGTGCCTTTGATGTACCTCAATATTTGCATAACTTTTACATAATCCTTCTGGCTTAGACTATCAAGTGTTTTTGAGACTACGCTCACTGCATGAGCTATGTTGAGACGACTACCAGACATTAAATACATCAATGCCCCAACGACTTCTCTGTAGTTAAACTCTGGACTTCCTACTTCTTTTTCTTTCTCTGGTTGATTACCATCCTTGATAATTGGTGTTGAAACAGGTTTGCAATTACTCATATGAAATTTTGCTAGTGATTTCTTTGCATAGGCTGCCTGACTGATTTTAACCACTTTATCGAAATCAGATTCAATTTCCAACCTAAGAAAATAAAAAACTGGCTTCTGAGTTATCTTAAATTCTCTTTCTAAATTCTCAAAAATTATTTCTTTATGTCTACATTGTTCGAGGCTAACAGGCCGTCATTACCATAGAAACATAATACAAGCATGTCACGTCCCTCTTCTTTATGAAAACGCATTGTTCAGCATTGATTGTTTCAAAGTTCATTCCTTTAAGTACATCAACAATGTGCCTGTTCCAGCATCAAGGTGTTTGTTTTAAGCTATACAAGCTCTTCTTCAGACGAGACTTCAGACTAACTCAGGAACTGAAAATGGTCGTTCATCGAAGATTACATCTCTTGATCTTATTACGTCACGTTTTTCCTGACACCATATACGATACTCCTCATTTCCTTCGTATCCAATTAAGATGCCTTTTCTGGATTTCTTATCCAATTTCTTTCTATTCTGTTTTGGAACATAAGAATAACAAGTGCTACCTATAACTCGCATATGCGTCAATTTGGGTTTCTTTCCGTACCAAACGTAGTGTGGAGACTTAAAGCTAACGCCTGAGACACCTGATCTGTTCAAAATTTATGCAAACATATTTATAATTTCAGCCCATAAGCTCTGTGGAAATCCATCTTTTGCATGCAATATCGCCCTCGCAGTCTTTACAATAGTTCTATTGTCTCGTTCTGAACAACCGTTCTGCTGGGGTGAGTATTAAGACATTGTGTAAGTCGTTGATGAATACCATACTTGTTAAGAATGTTCTTGACTTCCTGAGTAAGAAATTCTCTTCCGTTTCGGCTAAAACTGTTTTCAAATGCTTTGCAACTTCTGATTTCTCCTTCATAAAATATACGTAACAAAATCTACTATAGTCATCTTTGAATAAAACATAATATTGATATCCTCTCTAAGATTTCGCAAAAAGACCACATACATCGAAATGCAAAAGATCTTCTGGTGCTTTAGCTCTTTCTCGGGTACCATATTTTAAAATATGAGCCTTTCCATATATGCATCCCACCCATAGCTCACTGTTCAACGGCGCTTCAATACTAAGTTCTCTCTTCAAAATCTGCCTAATATGTCTTTTGTTCTAGTGGCCCAATCGTTCGTGATACAACTGTAGCAAATTTTCTTCTTTTTCAGTATGACTTACCTCGGAATTATTGCCAGACACAATATTTTTAAGGAATAATTTGAATAGACCACCATATCTGCTTCTGTTTCTCACTAAAATCATTCGTCTGTCAATTTTCAGGTAACATACTTCAGCTTCGGAAATAAATTTACTGTTTGGTTGTCTGTCTTGTGCTGACAACACAGAAAACAAATTCTTTTGGATTTTAGGAACGTACCAAACATCATTTAAATTTAGTTCAATAATTATCCCATTAACATTTGACTCAACTGTTACGGTCCCTCTTCCTAAAGCTCCAACACTATCACCGTTAGCTGTTGTCACAAAATGCTCATCATGAAACGGTTCGTATGTTTGGAATAAATCTTGTCTATTGCAAATATGGTTTGTTGCACCGTTATCCACATACCAGTCCTCTTCATTAGATGTAGCCAACAGAACAGATGATGTTAATGCCAAAAGTGAAACCTTATTTTCTTCTTTGGATCTAGAGTCTTCAGGTTTACGAGCAGCTTTCCATCTAAAACACTGCTTTCTTTTATGGTCTGGCTTCTTACAGTAGTCACAAACTATATCCTTTCTGCTCTTTGAAAATTTACTGAATTTATTGCTGGAACTTCCTGATTACTTTCATTCTTTCCCAATAATGCTTTTTCAAAAGCACACAGTTGACTGGTTAAATTGTCTATTGTTCTCTCAGACTTTACCATTAACGACTTAGAGAAAAAATATTCATCTTGTAAAGTTCCCAGTATTTTGCAAATTTTTAGTAAATCAGGTAAATCGCAGGTGCAATTGTTACCTGTAGCAGCTTTATCCTTGGACATCTCGACTTGTAATTCACTCCACAGGTTTTTTAACTTAGAAATATGAGAGCTCATATCATCAGACTCTTCCTTTTTGTAACGGAAAAACTCCATACACAAGTCATACGTTTTCTCCTCACTTGCACCGTCGTACAATTTGTGAAGCTCTAACCACATTTCTCTTGCTGTGTTAAATCTCATAACTCTTTGTAAGGTTTCATGTGACATATTTAAGGTAAGCAAAAGTAACAAATTATTGTCTGCCTTTCTGAAAGAATCTAAATCTATATCGTATTTATTTTGCACCTCTTTTGTGCATCCAGAAGGTATATGCTCAGGAAATTTTAATTTACCATCAAGTATATCGTTTCCTCCTTGAACAGATCGTAATACAGTACTCATTTTAAATTTCCCTGTTGACCAATTAGCCTTTCCATCTAACAGACCTATTTGGACCTTGATAACATCCATCTCTTTCAGTTCTTAACTTGTACTCGTAGCAATACCAACTTCTTTAACAGCAACCACGCTCTGCTATCATGTCAAAGTAATAAAACTAATTCAAACCAATACTCGTGAAGTAGTCACTTTTATTACTTTGACAAAAATCACGATTGAAAGATAAACTTGCTCAGCGTTTTTTTACAATATTTCCCACACTATTCACGTTAGCAGTTAGGCCCTCCGCGCATGGGTCGTTTGGCACTCTAAGCGACTGCGACTCGAACTCGATGCGATTTTACTTACAATCGGCTTCATATGTAATTAAATGGGGAACCGCACACGACTCGACTGCCGCTCGACTCGAACACGATGCGTTTGCGTCTCGGGCGTCAGTCGTCTCGCGCAAACTGTCGAAAACGGGAAAGTTCGAGTGTGACGAGCAAATCGTACTGGAATGTATTATTTTTGTATTTTTCACAATTTGGATTTTAGTAATTCTAGAGCATTTTCAAACGTTTTTGAGGACCAATGCTATAAAATTTATATCACTCTTGTGTAATTCCATTTCAGAAATAAACAATGGACTATCAAAATTACGTTCTATGCGGATACTCTCTTTTTTGCCTTTCTTTTCATCTGTCAAAACCGATACCAAAAGATTACAGCATTCTCCTCATCATCTAAACTACTCATTATGATGTCTTTTTTGTTTTCACTTGGTTTAGACAAACTGAGAATAAACGTTCAGTGTGCGGGTAAGCGCGATTTAAATCGCACGGTTCGACCGTGACTCGATCCCGCTTCGAGTTCGAGTCGCAACCGCTTCGAGTGCCAAACGACCCGTATGCGGAGGGCCTTACGCGTCACTACCGTTATTTAATCTACTATCTACAAGATGTCGCTACATACCAGAAATACATTTTTCTACCACGGGCCACTTTACCCGTCTAATCCGCTTTACCCACCATTCCCCAATTCCCCTATATATAATAACAAGGAAATGGAAGTGTGGGATTTCTTACATGGTTCTTTTGTCTCATTGAAATAAGCCCACGAGATTTAAAATAATTGCTTCAAACTGATTGATAAAAATTATAAAATTTGATCAACTAACATCCTACGAACTGAAAAAATGTGATCAGGCCTTTACGTTTTTGTGTAAACCGTGTGTAACGATAATAATTCGGAATCGAAAATTTAGGTTAAATTGTGAAATAAGTTGTAACGTAATTTTTTTTATTGAGACTGTAGTTATTATCAATAGATTTGAACATAAATATAAAAAGCATGGTCTCTAACAGCGCCATACATGTTGGTTATCCTTGTGCTAATAAGAAGCACAAGAATAAAATCTTTATTACTCAAATTATCAATAATTCTTATCATCTTAGTCTGACGTTATCGATAAATTCTGAATTTCACAATGATTTGTTTGTATTTAAGTAATTATTAATTTTAATAGATCTAAAACGTGACTTCAAATAGTGCTATCTCAGACATAGCCATGGCCCATTCATCAGTATCAGCCGAAGGTGCTCACATTAAAGATGCAATTATTGATTTTACAGCAGGATCTTTGGGTTTGTAGATCCAAACTGCTTATATAAAAAAGTGTTTTAAAATGTTGATTATAGGAGGCATTGCATTGGTTTATGTTGGTCAACCTCTCGACACAATTAAAGTTAAAATGCAAACTTTTCCTACTCTGTACACAGGAATGGTCAGTTGCTTCAGGGAGACTTTGGTTAGTGATGGGATTGCGAGGGGTTTATATGCGGGAACTGTTCCTGCTTTAGTCTCGAATATAACCGAAAACTCTGTGCTTTTTATGTGTTATGGGTTTTGTCAAAAGTTTATTCAAAACCTAACCCATGCTAAGAGTGTTGATGACTTGAGCACATTAAGTAATGCAACAGCAGGGTTTTTGGCAGCATTTTTTTCTTCCGTTGCAATTTGTCCTACGGAGTTAGTTAAATGTAAATTACAAGCAATGTATGAAAGCAATAAACAGGACTTGGCTTTGGGGAAGGAGGTGCATAGGATTGGGCCTAGCCAACTTGTTAAACAAATTTTTAAGTTCGAAGGAATACCAGGGTTTTTTAAGGGATTTGTTCCTACGTTAGTTAGAGAAATGCCTGGTTACTTTTTGGTTTTTGGTGGATATGAAGGTAATAATTAATATTTAATTAAGAATATAATTATAATTGTAATAATTGCAGGTACTCGTGAGCTGTTGAGAAGTGGCAATCAAAGGAAAGAAGATATTGGTCTCGTCAAGACAATGGTAGCTGGTGGTGTTGGTGGTATGGTGTTTTGGACTATTACGTATCCCATTGATGTGGTTAAATCGAGAATACAAGTTAATAGTTCTAATGAATACTTGGGATCATTATTGATTAATATTGCTAGGCAAGAGGGTGTTGGTGCACTTTATAATGGTCTTTTTCCTACTTTGATTAGAACAATTCCAGCTACAGCTGCTCTATTTGTTACCTATGAGTATACAAAGAAATTTTTGCATATTGCATGTTAAGATTTTTAAACTTGCCTTTACAAGTATTAAATACATTTATTCTTATATTATAAAACTCGCATATTGTTAATAATAGTTTTATTTTAGATTGTGGAATGCTATTTTTATATTTGAGCATTGTGACCACAGCTTGTTGAGAATGTAAAAGCATTTTGTGATTGTTTATAATGCAATATGTTTTCGAAAACCGTCGCAAAATTAGTAAAAATGTGAAACGAAAATATTATCGATTATACTTACATAATTATTTTAAACGTTCAAAATTTTGTTTTCACATTTTTATAATTTTGGAACATATTAATACTAAATAAATAAAGATCAAATGTGTTAAGTTATGAACTTTTATTTCGATAATAAATTACTGGATGTCTTTTTGCTCTTAGTTTTGAAAGAATTTTACTTCCTAGACATCCTGTGAAGAAGAGACAGATACTTTGACAACTGATTTATTGCATGTAATGTCAACATTTTTCATTAGTTTTCAAATAGTCTAGTGCATTTAGGAATTGACCCACCATTTTTGTATACATTTTTTCATTTACCCTCCATTCGAAAGGGTTTTCTTCGGTGACTTTAACTTAAGTTTGCGCACCTTTGGTGTCTTTGGATTTGGTTTGAGTTATATTTTCAAAAATATACGACAAAAAACTGGGCGTTTAACAGAAAAAAAGTTATTGCTCTTCAAAATCGACAGAAAGACTTAAGACTTCCAGTCTACCTGACGCTTTTTCGTGAGAAAACTTTATTAAAGATAAAGTAATTTCTAGCATTTACAAAAAAAATTATCCCGATACGACCATTTCTCGACCGTCAATCGAAGCGGAAAGTTGCTAGGTTTCGTGCGGGATTTCAAAATACGCTGAATATAGCGCTCGCGCTGCATTTCGTCTAATACGACTTGTCTTCCGTTCATTTATTAAAATAAACGATTGTTATGCATAATACTATTTACCTAAATATACCTATTTGTTCAATAAAAATTTTGTTGGAGTGCATTTTTATTTAAAAATGAACACTTCGATGAGTTGAATGACGACTTTATTATTTCCAAATATTATTTAATTACACTATTGCTATTTGTTACTAATCTATTGGCACAGTAAGAAATTCCTTTGTTTGAACGCAGAACTGTGTTTATATTGAAACAATTTATATTTCGGCGGGTTTTATTTTTATGAAGACATTTTTTTCTGCTTCTTTCAAACTCAATTCCGCACTACTCTTGAGGTTGAGTTCACGGCGCGTTTTTTTTTCATCTGGTTTCCTCGATAGACCTACTCCACAGTTTTCACTTTTTCTTTAGTGAATTTCTCACCCTGCCATGATCGATATTGATAGCCATCGTCATTTTCATTCTTACTTATCACAGGTGATTGACTTGCTTTTGGTTTCAATGAAGCGGTTGATCTTGGTAAAGGTACCATGGTTGTAAGTTCGTCATCAACTTCTACATCTTCTTTCGCACTTATGCAGGTTTCTGCACAGCGAATCTTGCACAAAACAGAACATTTCAAACCTGCTTTTTGACATCCACAAACCCTGCTACAGTTGGTTGTACATCCACAGAATGCAAAGTCCAGAAGTATGCGTGGTATCGGTTCCTGATCGGTTGTCATTTATCTCTGCATCGATCTGCTTTTGCACTTGATGATATGTTCGAAGGGATTGTTGCCTCGCTGCTGAACTCGTGGGGACTAAACGCGATAAGTCAGTTTTGTTTTTTAGATCAGGTTGCGAAAACGAGCAGCGAGACAACATTTTCTTCTACCATATCAAGTGCAAAAGTGGATCGATGCAGAGAAAAATGCACTTGGAATCAATCACAGCCGATCAGGAATCGAAACCACGCAAAGTTTTGGACATTGTATCCTGTAGATGTACAACAAAATGTATCAAGGTTAGGCAACCGCAAAAGAAGATGTATATGACAAACTTCCAACGATTGTACCTTCACGCAGATCAACCGATTTATTGAAAAGAAAACCAAGCGAACCGCCTGTGATAAATGAGAATGAAGATGATGGCTATTAATATTATGACAAAGTGAGAAATTCACTAAAGAAAAAGTGAAAACGGTGGAATAGGCTTATCGGGGAAATAACCACATGAAAAAAACGCGGCGTGAATTTAACCTCAAGGATGGCGCGAATTGAGTTTGGAAAAAACAGAAAAAAATATGTTTAAGTTAAAACCTGTTGATATATTAATTGTTTCAATATAAACACAGTTCTGAGATTAAATTAAATAAATTTGTCACAAATAGCAATAACGTAATTGAATAACATTTGGAAAGAATAAAGTCATCATATAAACCCATGGAAATGTTCATTTTTTAAATAAAAATTCACTCCAACAAAATTTTATTGAACATATATAAATTTTAAACAATTTATAATGCATAACAATCGTTTATTTTAATAAATGAACGGAAGAGAAGTCTTATTACGACAAAATGCAGCGCGAGAGCGCGCTATTTAGCGTATTTCAAAATCCCGCACGAAACATTGCAACTTTGCGCTTTGATTGACTGGCGAGAAATGGACGTATCGCGATAATTTTTTTTTGTAAATGCTAGAAATTACTTTATCTTTAATAAAGTTCTCTCACAAAAAAAGCGTCAGGTGAACTGGAAAAAAGATAGGAACCGAAAAGAAAAAAAAGTGTTTTTTTTAAGTCTTTCTGTCGACTTTGAAGAGCAATAACTTTTTTTTCGGTTAAAGGCACAGTTTTTTGGTATATAACATTCTTGAAAAATCCAAAAACATCAAGTTTATGACTGTGCGATAATTAGAACGCGAGGTATGAAAATTCCAAAAAAACACACCAAACCTAAGATGGCGGAGAAAGGGTTGGTTTTATGGGTGCGCAAACTTAGGGTTAAACACACCAAGAAAAATCCTTTCAAATGGGGGATAAAAGAAAAAATGTATACAAAATTGGTGAGTCACACCTATAAAAATTTCCTAATTGCACTGGACTATAAAAAAATTTCTAAATTAATATTTAGGAAGCACAGTGTACTTACATTGTTACAAATTGTTTTGGCTTAGACTAATTTACTATTTAATGATAACAAAATAAACTTTTAATAATGTGTATAATGAGAGTAATTTGTAAAATCACTGTGAGCTTAAAATAAGGGTTGAAGATTGGTTTAAGTAGCGGTTGAGGGTGGAAAGGTGCACTTTCAGTTGGATGATTGATACAACAGATTATTTCATGTAGGGCTGAATTGCTCTAAATGCCTATACATAAACAGAATGTTACCACAGAATAATAAATACATTCACTGCGTTCATACAGAAATTTCACTGAGCTATTATTTTGGTCTTAAGTAGCGTTCGCGCTGTACCCACGCGCAGACAGGAGTAGCCAAGGTGTACCTAAAGTAAATTTGTCGATTTCCAATTGTGAGGTTTATTGCGAAATGCAACTGTTAAGAAATAGTAAGCTTTCTATAACCGCTCCGCTCAAGTCTTGAATAATTTTATGCGCGTGGGTACAGCGTGAGATTTCCGTAAGATCACCGAGATCAAACTTTCCGACATCCAGTGGAACTTCTGCGCAACGAAGTATGATTATTCTGTGCTGCTACCATATTACCACAGTTACATAAGCGATGTAAAATGTAGTGCAAAGATAATTTTTACTTTACGGATGCCTCAGGGGTAACTTTTAGATGCCAGTAAATTATTAAATCACAGAAAAAACAACAGAATACTAATAATAATATTACTTGCCATCGCTTGTAGATTATTAAGCGGGTTTCAGGAAACGACGATAGACCAACTTTATACCTAGAGAAAAAATATTAAAAAAGTTTCCGTAAGGGAGAGCATTCAGTGTTGTCTTTTTTGACCTCGAAAAAGTTTACGACCAGGCATGGCGCTACGAAATCGTCCGCAAGCATTAAGATTGGGTACTAACAGGTAACGTGTTGAAATTTGTGGCCGAATCAGAAATGTGTTTTTGCTTATCCGCGCAGAACACTCAATATGTTCATTTCTGTCATATGAGAAAACCGCACTACGGACCGCTGGTATATATAAAAGATATTCCAATATCATGTAAAGAAACAACTAGATTTTTTACCTTTGATTCAAAGCTTACTTGGAAGCCGCACATTACTGACCACGTATACAAAGGTGCAAGGCCGCTATGAACGCGCTAAGAGCGATTTTCGGAACCAGGTTTGGAAGAGAGATAGAAACGCTGCTCGATACCTACCGTTCGAAGATCCTCGCAAAAATCGAGTATGGTTGTGTAGTGTACTCATCAGCTCGTAAAACAACGCTTACATTGCTGCATCCGATCCAAAATCCGTCGCTACGGTGTTGTTTAGGGGCCTTTCGCTAGTCTACACGGCGAATCCGGTGTTTAACTACTGCAAAGTAGACGCGCACATCTTCTTACTAGTTATGTAGTCAACATAAGATCACAACCTAGTCACCGAAACTTTAGCGTTCTGTTCAGGCACAAGACGAAATATCTCAAAAAGCCAACAATTTCAAGACCGGTCGGCGTACGGGCGTTGGAGCTGTGCACCGAATTAAAATTAATAATCTCCCGTCTACTACAGCTGAAGCTAACTGATCCCCGCCGTGATAGAAGAACAATGTTTTGAACGATGTCAGCTCTTTACATAAGACTCAGCCGAAGAATACCGAATAGCATTCGAAAATATTCTTGACACTTAAGTACCCTGTGTCGGTTGTTATTGTATACACCGATGGAGCCAAAACTCAGCGAGGTGCAGAAGCAGGTGTAGTGGTAGACGGAAAAGCGCATTCCTGGTCGGCGGATGCCACATAACACCTAACTAACTATGCTATTGAGAAGGTACTAAAATACATCGATTTATCCATGCCAAAGCACTATCTTATAGTGACCGACCTTAATGAGTGCAATCAACTCTATGCACAAGATATGTCCCTGTGATCCAATTTTGCAGATAATGATGGACAGGTTGGCGCACTTAAAAAGCGCCTGTAAGAAGATAAGTTTAGTATGGGTATGGGTCACAGCGGCATTCCCGGAAATAAAATGGCATACAAAGCGGCGCACAAGGCAGCAGATTTGAACACGATCGACACTAGAATCCATAGCCAAAGGATATTATAAACAAGGCCCTAAAAAGAAAATCAATACAAAAATGGCAGATGAATTTAGCGAAATGAATAACCACTTAGGAAAAATAAAAAAAGACGCAGATGTGACCTTGTTAAAGTTTCACGCATGAGAATAGGCCATACCGCTACCCACGCTCATCTACCCGCCATTTTGCCAATTTTGTAATAATTATACTCAGACGGTAAATCATCTTCTATGTGATAGTTCTGCAACACGAATTACAAGAAACAGATAAGGATTTAAAAATGATATAAAGGCATACTTACCACCAAGAAAGGCATTTGTGAATCGCTGATGAAACATCTAAACAGCATAGAGGTTTTGGTCAAATTATATATGTAGGTATCTAGTAAAAGAGAGAGTTCTGAGTTCTTTAGCTAAAAAAAAAACTACAACCCAAGAATACTAAATATCATTTGAAAATATTCTTGATACTTACTCGGTTGTCGTCCACACTGACGGGTCTAAAAATCAGCGAAACGCAGAAGCAACCATAGTGATAGACGGAAAACACTGCGCATCTCGCAGAACAGTACAGTACTTAACAGGTGTTAAAATACATACATCTAGCCATGTCAAACCACTAACTCATAGTGTCCGACTAGATGAGCGCAATCAACTCCCTGCGCAGGACATACCTCTATAATCCGATGTCCCAGATAATGATAGACACGTTGACGCACCTAAATAGTAGCGGAAAGGAAATAACCTTACTTTGGGTCCCAGAACACAATGGAATCCTCGGAATTGAAATGACAGACAAAGCCGCGCATAAGGCGATAGACTTGAGCACGATTAACGCTAGTATCTATACCTCTGATATTATGAAGAAGATCCTAAAAGATAAAATAAAAGAGACATAGCAAGATAAATTTAGCGAAATGAACAACCAGCTAGAAAAATTAAAGGAGACGTGAGACAATGGAAGTGGTCCGTTAAGTTTGGATAGATAGGGTCGGGTTAAAGTGATACGCATTACAATAGGTTGCACCGCACTCACCTAAGCTTACATAGTTACTTCATCGGAACTGCCATCCTAGCAGTTCTGTAATGATCATACCCAGACGATAAAACATCTTCTATGTGATTGCCCTGCAACAAAAAATATTAGAAACATATACACACTAAAAAATGATCTTTAAATGATTTGTCCTTCGTTGAGGAGGGTAACCAAAACCACTATGTCGTTTTTTCAGGCAACGTTTTGTGCAGCAGAATGTGCACTTCTTCAGGTCTTTTAACAAAAAAATGGTCTGCCACTTGAATAAGTATAAAAACCACATAGATATTAAACAACACAAAATAATTTAACAATTAAATGTACACTCTATACGTAGAAACGAACAAACATGAAACATAGATATTGATCGGTAACATTTTAAACTACCTGGCAATTCATTATACAGGGTGTTGCTATATTCGACCGACAACGCTCTACCCCAGAGAGGTCTTGTAAATTGATGAATTTTGATATAGGAACATGAACTCTTATAAACGGCTTAGTTGCTGAGATACAGGGTGTTCAAAGTTTAAAATAAAATATGTATATATATATATTTATTTATTTTTTCTCTCGAGAATAACTATATAAAAATATAGAATGGAGAGCAAAAGTGCTTGAAAAGTAAGTATATAGGGAGGGGTAGCAGAAATAGTAGAAAACACAAGTAGCAGATGTTTTTCTGCTCAAAAACGGTTTAAGGTGCTAGGAATAAGTGAAATGATATTTTAAATATTTTGCGCATCATTTCTACTTTTTTGTTTGATCTTTTTTATTTTTCACTGTCTGTTTACCAGGTTTTTTTATATTTTTTGTCACAAATATTTATTAAGTATCAGTATAGTCTTAATAAGAAGATTGATTTATTTAAAGAAATTTTTGTTTTCTTTTGAAAAACTTTGATCTCACAACAATAGTAACCTAGGTTTCATTGATGAAATTAAATGAGGATTGAGAACTTTAAAATATGCTTCTGAGAAGAGAAATAATGTACTATTATAATACTTAAATACTTGTGAAGTGGTATAACGCTTGTTCAAATAAAACAATCTGGACTGGGTAGGTCTTCAAATTTACTTTGACATTTTTTAATTTTTTTAAGAAAGTAGTCAACTGATTCAAAGTTTAGGTTAGAATTTAAGATGCCCAAAAAACATTCATTTCTGTTAATTTTTAGGTTATATTTATGTCACTTTTTAATGGAGAGTTTCACGCCATCCGCATGGTTTTGCTGCAGTTTTTGGGTACACTGTACAAATAATTAAATTAATTCAATTCCACGGCCTATCCAGTACAGTTTTTTATTTAAACACTCGGTATGCTCGAACATCAATGTCGGCAGAAATGTATTAATAAAATTACATTGAATTCTATAAAATAGATTTGGTTTATAATACTGAAATAAATCAACAATTTTAGACGTGAAAAAAAGAAATAATTATTACCGAGAAATCGCGGTATGGAGGTGATTGCTACATTTCATTGAGAAATTTTTAAGCTAAAGTATAATATCATATGTATAAGCAGAAGGAAAAAATGAAACACATAAAGAATACAGAACTTCAAAGGATGTGCTGGCAAATTTATCAAGGAACATATTCGATCAGTTTTTGTACTCAATGATCAGTATTCAGCAAGTTTAGGTTTTAGTGGTTTTCCTAAACCTTGAAGCACATGCTTTGCCAAGACGAACTAATCCGCAATTGCACACGGTTTTGTCACCACACTACACACGTTTACATTCTGGAGCATCGTACGTTACCCTTACATCACATACAGTAATGAAAAATAATAATGTATTACATCTATAAATAAATAAATAAACCAAGCGATAAAATTTTTGAAAATATTGATTAATCTATTCCACCATCACTTCAATTTAACATTTCAGAAATGATTTTTTCGTGTAAAACTGAATGTTGTTGTGCTTGTGGTTGTAAAAAAAGTGATTCAAAAGACTGCGTTACGGTTCTTAAAAGAATTCTAATGAAAGAGAACGCCAAATCGCAATCACCAATTTGACAATATGGTCCGATGACTGTGCGGGCCAGAATAAAAATAAGATCATTTTATTGTATTAATATTTCTGACAGCAAATGATGTGTTTAAATTGATTGAACAGAGTTACTGGTTAGCGGGCTCAGCTTTTATGCCTTGCAATCAGGATTTTGCACTAGTGGAGAAACGCAAAAGTAATGACTGACTATGTTCCTGATGATCTCATCAATGTAACAGAATCAGCTAGATATTCTCCGCCATTCAATGTCATCAATATGCCTTAAGTTGGATTTTGGCTAACACATTTTTAAATAGAACCAGTCTTAAAATCAGTAAAACTGTTACAATCAGAATTGAAAAAATAATCTAACTGTCATGAAATCAAAGGAAGCATATTTTGACCAATCAACTTAGACACAAATAATTTTTTAAAAGGGATGAAAACTTTGTATGGTACCGAAAAAGTTAAATCCAAAAAGTAAAATCTATGGTGACAAATAAAAGTTCAACTCAACAATGATTAACTTTTTTTTAAACAAAAGCACAAATAATTTTACAACACATGCAATTTTTGGTAGCGCATTTTCTATTACTAATGGTACTTACGTCGACTCTACCGAGGCACTTTGCTTACTTAATTAAAAGTTTCATGAGATAAAACTTTATTGTTAATCTAAATTCACATTTTCCTTTTGTTAGAATCAAGTTTCCGTTAGTTTGTTATGTTGCATTTTAAACAAAAAAATACATAAAACAATGAAATGTGCTTTTTGGAAAGTTTTATGCAATATCTACAATACCTAATTTTTGTTTTGTTTTGACCAAGATACAAATACCCATCATCCAATTCCGATACCTATGAGAACGTTTCTATCCCTGATGTTGAAGTTGAACCCTCAGATGAAGCAGTAAAAGATTTTGGTCAAAGCTGTTCTTTTACAGCAGGATACAAGATAAGCACATTGAAAGAACAAATACAAAGCGACAATTCGTCATATCCTTTTACATGCAATATTTGTCTAAAATGCTTTAAGAGTTCTAATGGTTTAGAGATACATTCATCTAAATGTCACGCAAAAAAACGTCACTTAGTCTGCACGGGCAAAGAAAAAAACTAACTGCACCGGATCCTCAAACATCATTTAAACCTAATAGCTTCACATTAAAAAATTCACGGTCTTTACTCGGTACGCATCGGCCGATAAATTGACTTCTTTGATTAATAATAATTGCATGACTTTGAACTCTTGCCGTGCCTAGGACAATTTACTTCTTTTTTCGTATATTTCCTTCAATGTTAGTAATTTGTTCAAAGTCAAGAACTTAACTTTAAGAATCAAGGAGAATATATCATCTTTTAATTTTCTGCTCTTTTTCCATTAAAATCAAAAGAAACCGTTGCAAGAACCTTTTCAAGAAGGTTAGCGATTTTGACATAAAAGGAGCGGTCAGAACCGTAAGTTCAAAAGATTCTCTGGCCTCTTTCAATGGTAATGTTTTTGAAGCTTCACAATTAAAACATTGAACTTTATCTAGACCTTTATCATTCCCTGATCCACCTCACAATAACCACCCATTTCTTTCTGTAAACGAATTACAAGTGTTCAAATGAATTAATTCATTCGCGTATGGTTCCGCCCTTGGTAGTGACGGTAAGAAACACCTGTTTTTGAAAGGTGTAATTTCCTTCTCTGCCGGCAAAGTTGGTATTTGAACACTCACTCATAAAATAGATCTTTGTAATCTCATCCTCGCCGGAAAATGAACAGTAAAATTCAACTTATGTTTTTCGAGCCATCTCTGTATGCCTTATCTAAAACAGTTGGTGGAGTTAGACCAATCTCAGTCGGTTGTGCATTCAGACGACTTATGGTAAGCATAGCTTGTTTCTCCCTCAATAACGATTTTTTGAATTTATTTCCTTATCAAATCAGGAGTTGACACTAAAAAAAGATAGCAAAGCTGCTATTTTCGTTAATCATCCTACAAACAAGGACAAAATTGTGCTAAAAGTTGATTTTGCTAATTATTTTATCAGAAGTAGGCGTGTAACAAGGTGATCCATGTGACCGATGCCATTTAGTATTACAATTCAATCTTTGCTTCAAAAATAGTTATCGAAGCTGAACATTTGGTATCTAGATGATGCAACTCTTGCTTGGTGTCACCATTAGTTTAGCAGCGGAAATTGGTCTTAAAGTAAATTCCAACAAAAATTTTTTTTTAAAGAATTGCTTATTCATACTCAAAATTACTTATATTATCTACGTAGATCGGATCTTTGAAATTTTGCAGCATTATTAGAGGTTATGGATTCTTCCCTTCGAAAAAGTCTTCTTTTTGAACATTTGTTTAAAAAATAACCAATGAATTCAAGCAACTTTTCTCGTTTTTAAAAGTGGTTTAGGAATTTGCAAAATTTTTGTTATCTGTATCCCAGCTTTTCTTATCTATGTTTTTTAGTCCCTTCTATGGACATCAAGAATGACGCCAATTATCTTGTCGAAGCTTTGGACGCATGATTATTTGTCAACAATACAATTCCTACCAACAACCATTTTCAGAAATCTTGGGATATAATCAATGTGAGGAGAATCATAGAAAATATGTGGCACGCTTTAGAGCACTTCAGTAGCAGGAGTCAGGTGCATGGTTACACGCCATTTCATCTAAAAATATTAGGGCATGCCTAGATGCACAAGACTTTGAACTTTCTGTTGGTTTAAGGCTAGATGTTCAGTTCTAAAAAATGTAGTTGCTGCTAATATCCCAATGAAAATGGTTTTCAGCTATCGCAAGAGTGAAGGGAGATTAATCGTCACGCAATTTTGAACAGCATTTTTAAAGAGCCTTAGCATCTGCAAAGATTCCTAGTGTTTTGGAATCTGGTGGTCTTTCCTGAACAGACGGCAAAAGACCTGACAGAGCTACGTTAGACCATAGTCCAAATATTAACGGCTATAATAGGACGTAAAATGCGTACACAATCTAGCCTCTACCTACTTGTCTCATACTTACACCACTGCTGGATCTGCTGAAATACAAAAATTTGTGAGCAAAAAAATTAATCTTCAAAGCTCTAGCCTTCAAAACATTAGGTCCATGGTGCATGGAGACTAAACATCTAATTCGAGTCAAAACTGGTGACAGAAAGTAGAAACACAAAAATGAAGTTATATTTCCATCAACAAATTAGTCTAGCTATTCAGTATGGCAATTCTCGGTATTGTACCAAAATTTAACTCGTTGGGTGAAATATTTCTTTTTAATTAACATTTTAATGTTGAACTTATATTTCTACACAATATAAACTTAACGTTTGCAGATTATAGCAGATTTATATTTATAGATATTTTGTATAAACATTTACTATTTTCTTGAAGTCAGTATTTTAAAAATCCGTTAATTGTATGTTTTGGAGATTTTTAAAAATGTTTTTTTAAATTTACTGATTTTCAAAATTGTGGTTGTGGTAAACTTTTAGTTAATGGTATTAAAAATAAAAAAAAAAAACTTTAAATCCATTCGTCATATGCAATGGCTGTGCTGTTATATTTTATGTTCTTATTTACCTTCTATAATGTTTACACACTTAATTAATATTATTACATATGAATACTAAGGTGGGTAAGGGCTGGTGGTAGTGGTTTTCCTTAACCTTGATGCAAATGCTTTGCCAAGACGAACCAATCCACAATGGCACACGGTTTCATCACCACACTATACATGTTTATACTGATCTTTTTGGGACACTATACATATCACTTACATCACAATACAATATTAAAATGTATCATACGAATAAATAAATTTGTTATTCTATTGGATTCCGTCATTTTCATTAGTAATGACTAATTGTACTGGACTACACCAATTGCTCCAGAAGAAGCAAAGCTAAACCACAGAATATATACAATACGCTACGCTAAACAACAAAACGTTCCAACCTAATCTTGTTATTTATGATAAACTTGCATTGTAGGGGGCCAGCGACTTCCTTATTTGGGCAACACTTATAACGTTTCAAAAACCGTTTAATTTTCAAATTCTTTAAATCATATTATTTGTACAGTTAGACAGAATTTCTCAACATGTCGATATTTCAATATAGGAACAGATAACATTTATTTTTCGTCTCCAACTGGATTTGTTGCTAGCTCAGTATTGTTTTCATACGATAGTATTTATTGTGTTATAAATCGCTTAGTTTTGAATAAACATCAGTTACTGATACGATTATTACTCAACATTACAAGTTGCCCATTCTTGCATTTATTTTATTTCTTAATAAGTTTGTTCAAGTATAAAATTACTTGTTTTACGCATTTCATATAAATATACAATAAATAAATATAATACAATTTAATACTGACAGTTTTTTTTATGATGGATTAATAGGAAGCAATCTCATTTTCGCCATAATCGTCGTTTTCGCCTTTTTGAAAATACTTGCGAATCGGCGTCTCGTAATACACGTCCTGAAAATAATAAAGATTCAGATGCAGTCAGGAAAAAATTAATTGTTTGTATATTTCTTCGAGCAAAAATGTACTTTTTTAAATCAGATTCATGAATAGTACATTAAATTTCATACGTCACGAATACCATTAGCATACATAAATCTCAATTTAAATACGCAAACATACCCCATCTTTATTTTTCCATTGCCCGATGTCGAGCTCGGAAATGACGGATTTTGCCCTTGGTTCCCTATACAAACAAAATCGGATTAATTTAATTTAATTTTTAATTAATTTGGTGTACCTTACTAAGGGCAACAGTCCAAACCTAAAGTCGGACGGGGCGCTTCTAGCTTGAATACCTCTGCAAACTGGTGCGTAAACATACTTCCTAGAAATTTTGGAAAATTAGCTTGCGTATACGTACAATGCGAAAACCCTGAAAATACCTGCAATCGACTTTCTTTGTTTGTAAAGTGTTTTGGACAAAGCCAAAAATTATTAAAATCGAGACGAAAACGACCGTTTTTGAAGAGCACTCCATAAAATTCTGAAACGAGTTATTACTTATTATCAACTTTTAAGCGAAGTTGCGTCAGAAATTATTTTTATATTGAATAAACATTTTTTACTTAAATAAATAGCGATAATTATACGTACGTTTTTTAAAATAAATACTTAATAACTAAAAATCACTACACAGTGATTTTCTCTGTTCGAAACTGAAATTGAATTGTAATTTTCGCTCTTATAACGAAATTGCGCGTCTTGCGCATTTCGGATGAATACTGAGGGTTGTCCTACATTTAAATTTTGTAATACGAAGTTTTAATAAATCACACCGATTATAAGTTGGTTATCTTACTAACAGGATAATAATTATTATAATTTGTGATTAATTTTAATTTCGTTACTCTCACACTTTGTTACGCTTCCTACGCATTTTGATTTTACTACTTATTACGTATGTATTTATGTGTATCGGGCAGCGGAATTTATTTATTTATATTTTTCTTTGACAAAGATAAGAAGATTTCCCTTATTTGCAACTAACTTTTAACAATAAGCTTTAGGAATTTGTGTAAGCCTTTTTTTAGTATCTAATACTACGCGTTTCTAAATGCTAATGAGGCTCTTTCTTTTATTGTTAAAATAAGAAATAATCTTAATTCAGCTACAGCTTTAATTTTATTCTCAAATTCTAATGAACGGAATCTTGTTCACTATTAAAATTCATTTGTAACTCCTACACGATCATATTATATACAAATTTTGAACTAAACAAAGAACAAATTAAGAAGAAAAAAAAAGTTTTATAAAATTTGGAAAGTCAATCAACATCTAAAAAATCGTGGTTGAACATAATGTAGAGAATAACGAAAATAAGAACTGAGTCTTCGATATGGACAGTTGCGGACATTTCGCCCAAAGTTAAATTGGCTTGATTCTCAAGTTGACTACAGAGCTATCTAAAACTTTCCATTGCACTATTGTTTATATTTTTTAAGCTGGTGTTTCAATATAGATCTGTAAAATATAACACAGATTGCATCATACAATGCTTTTTCGAAATCAATTGCTACAATTATCTAATTAGTACAAGGTAAACATTTGAAGAAGTTATAAACTAGTAGTAACAATGTAGGGTAGACTATCTAGATTGACCATTGACGCATTTTTGTGAGTGACAAGATCATTACAAGATGCCTTAGCATATTATCTACGAGATCTTATTCTTGTTGATTAAAATTAACAGTGTGCAACAAGGGTCTTATTTATGGTAATTGTTCCTAAAACTAAATTTACGTCTGTTTATATCAGGCATATTTTGATATGCATGTTGGTAATCAAAATGAAAATTAGGCTCTTCATGTTTCTTGTGGTAGCTGCCGTTCAAATTTGGAGGCGTCGTATTGTGGATCGAACAGAAAAATGAAGTCCTTCTTCACACAGGAATAAATTTCCTTCTATTTCAGTTGCCCACTCAGTTAATTTAAAAGAAAAATATAAGAACGTAAACAATTTGTTTGAAAGGAATCAATGTAATCAATGTATGTGGTACTATCAAAATTTTAGGCTTCTACCTTCGGTTGAAGAAAGGTTACACGAAATATTACTTTTTTATGGCTTTGTTTAAAATCTGACATGAATTGTTTCTAAAAAGGGGCTACAAAACCAAAGAAATGGTTGTCTCAAAAAAATTGGAATCAAAAAGTAAATACCATAGAAAAATACGTTTAGAGAAGTTTCCGCAAACTGGTTTTCTATGTTACAGAAAGAATACTAACTCCCAAAAACTCGCAGAATATTTGATACAACATTTTAAAAGCTCAGGCTGCAGAATGTCCATTAAAGTGCACTTTTACATTCTTATTTGGTTTTTTTTGTAAAATTTGGGAGTTGTAAGTCAGAACATAAAAATGCTGGAAAATGATAAATAGAAAAATGAAATGAGATTACAGTGTGGAAGTAATTCAACTTGCAAGAAACAAAATACCTGTAGATTCATGTTTAATTTTCCTAATATTAATTACGAGTTCTGCCTTTTATTTATTGAACCTAAACTCTTTCGTTTGTTAGAATTTGTTGTAATTTGTAGAACTTATTAGTATGATACAAACTGATTCAAGAAAAATAAAACATTATATCGTAAGTTCTAAAATTGAAAAGCTAGCAGTCTAAAACTACCTATCAAACAGAACCGATGGTTTTAAATCAAGAAATATGAACAAAAATCCCATAAAGAAAAAAAAAATTAAAATTAGATGCACCTTCCCATGTAGCCTATCAACGTACTAAGTATGACAGAAAAAAAATATGTTAATGTCCGATGCTACACTAATGAAATTTAAAACTTGGACACCACAAACTCTGTAAACAAAAGTTTGCACATTGTGAAGCGGGCTTAAGGGTATCATTTACAATTCTAACAGCAGGGGTTATCTTATAGAAGGACTGTAGAATGAATCATTACACTAAGCACGTTTTAGAAAATAGTAATTTACGTTGCTTACTTAATTTTTTCTTTAAAGAATATATTTGAAGGTATCGCTAATTAAACACCATAATCGATTAATTATCGAATCAAAATTTGTTTAGGAAATGTTTATAAAATAAAATTAGAAATAATTTTGATTTACCACTGGTACCATAAACATCTTGTTGTTTCCCCTTTCTACCCCCTCCAAATACCTAAGTACCAACCACTCTTTTCATTCTATTGAATTTTCCTTTTCCAAATTTGGAGTCGTCGATTTTGACTATTATTCCTTCACCCCCAATCATTTCAGTAGCTGGCATCTACCACTCATGAATAACCTATAAAATATTAAGTAGTTAGAAAAACAAGAAAATTATGACGCATTTATCATAACCTAACCAAACCTAATCACTTATCATTACTAAATATAGGGTAAATGACTGTTATCAAACCTAACCTATCCTAACCTTATTAATAATAAAGCATTCAAGCTGTCAAAGATCTTTAAAAATGGCTACTGTAGGTAACTTTTCAATAATGTAGGTAATTTTTGAATAGATTTAAATAAAATACATAATAGAACTAATTTCACATTAAAGTCACTTTACATTGTGTGATTTCTCACATGATTTTTCACATGATTCTCTTATACAAAAATCGTATGATCATAGAATGGGCGTGATTCGCACTATTTTACATTTACACTGCGTTTTAACTTCATGTGTTTGTTTATGATTATTGTGTCAAAACATTGCAAAACTTACGTATAATTAGATGGATTTTATTATTGAGTTATAGGATTTTAATATAGTTTATATGTTTAATTGATTTCTAATGTACCATAATGCCAGCATTTGGTTGTGTAGTGAACTGTGGCACTAGAGGAAATCGTAACAGTGTTAAGTTCTTTAGAATCCCTGTTATTTGTAATTTTAAACATAAATTGATTTAAAATACTCTTTCACAGATTCTATAACTAACTTAAATAAAACAACCACTAAAAGTACAAAAATTCAACAAAAATTACACATTTCAATGAAAAACAAAGGTTTGTTTGCTCTACAGACGCTATTTTGGCAAAAGCGTTGAAATGCCTTATTACTGTACATCGAGTGTTGTCTGATGTCTAACCTGACCTAACCTAACCTTTATTATTTATGATTAGATATTACCGAGTTATATGTATCTGTCTCACGTGAAACGCCCATTGATTAATTGTAGTTTTGTAGACCTTTTGAAGCTCTTTGAGAATGACTACTTGGGAGAAGTTGTTCACCAGCAAGTTAAGCACATTATTCTATCGCAGCCTGTCGGGTCCATTCATTCTGACATCGATATGGTTTACGATACTAGTTTTTTGGTTTGTATGAAAGTACATACTCGACGAGTACCATACCATGGCGAAAACAGTGTTTCAAAATTCGTAGGGGGGACTGATCCATATTTCGCAAGTTACTGGATAAGGCAGTTTCTTCACAGTTACCAATTTTAGAATGCTGTGTACAACAAACGGTAATAGCGTTAATAATGAGCTTGATCTTTTTACTTGTTTACTTACCGTAAACAATTCTCCAACCACAGATTCACTGAAATTACTTGTAGTAAGTATTTTTCACCGAATGCTTAGGCACTGACAGTTCCACTCATATATAAAAAATGTCATTTTTTTATACAAAAATTTGCTATCGGATAAATTACGTTACAATAGCGAGTTCATCTAAAGCTGTTAACGGATTAAAAATGTACGTCCAGTGTACAAAATGTATTATATAAATTACAAAAATTTCAAATTTCAATTTATTGTAAGTTCATCTTAAAGTTTATACTTATAAACAGAAAATATAAAAATAAATAAGCGTTATTGGTAGAAAATAATTCGGAAGGTATGAAGTACTTTTAGTCTCCATATTTATTTATTAGGACAAACAATGCACGTGAATTTCGGTTACATATTGTACGTAGGGGAAAGGAGGGTAAAGTAAAATGACGGGGCAATGTGAAATTTAATAATTAAAAGCTGTTAAGTGGTGCCATCGTTTGGACCTATTGTCAACTGTTACCCAGCCGGTATTCATAGATTGTGGCATTGTGTTCATGGAATGTTAAAACAGTATTATTTCATTTTCCGGTAAACATGTGATTTGCGTGTTTTGCTGTAATATTTGAAGGTAGGTATCGATGGTTATACTTTTTCTGGGTTCACGCTGGTTTAATTCTGATCTGTTCACGTCAAAACTGCATGTCATCGCCACATTATCATAAGAAGTTACAATTTGTTGGTTATGTTTTAAAATATTTAGGCGCTGTTTTTTAATTTATGCAAATGAGGGGTAAAGTGAAATGCCGTCATTGGGGTAAAGTGAAATATTCCACTTTACCCCTCAATTTTCTTTTCATAAAAAACTATTTTGTTTTTCTATATTATGTGCTTTGTTAATATTGCAGACTAATAATGCCGCGTTACTATAAACGGAAGACAAACCAACAAAATTGGTCTGAAGATCAAATGAAATGTGCCATAACTGCAGTTAGATCTGGGACTCTGAGCCAAAATCAAGCGGCTCGACAATTTGGTATTCCTGTTGCTTCGTTGAACAGACGCATTAAAAGTGGCAAATCTGCAGAAGAAGCCTCAACAAAGAAGTTAGGTAGATTCACTACCATTTTACAAGCGATGAAGAAAATGATCTGGTCGAGCATATCCTGCAGATGGAACGTCGATTTTTTGGCGTGTCATACCACGAACTCCGTTCGCTGGCATTCCAATTTGCTGAGCTCAATAAAAAGACCCACAACTTTAATAAAGAAACACGTTTAGCCGGTAAAGATTGGCTATACCTCTTTTAAAGCGGCATCCAGAACTGAGTTTACGAACTCCAGAAAATACTTCTGCTGCTCGGGCTGCGGGGTTCAACAAAGTTTCTATCGAAACCTTTTTACTTATCTTGGTTCACTATACGACAAATACTCCTTTCCTCCAAGCAGAATATATAATTGCGATGAAACAGGTATTACTACTGTCCCCAACAAACCTGTCAAAATAATATCTTTGAAAGGAAAGAAGCAAGTAGGAAGCTTTAGTTCTGGAGAACGAGGACAGTTGGTGACGGTAGAAATGTGCTTAAGTGCAATGGGGCACTATGTTCCTCCACTTCTCATTATACCAAGAGTGCGACGCAATCCTATATACGAATTTGGGTTACCAGCTGAAAGTATTGTAGCTTTCGAAAAATCAGGATGGATGACATCCAAAATATTTGCTGAGATATGGTTTCCACACTTCCTGAAACACACAAATCCGACTGAGAAAAATCCAGTATTACTAATTCTAGATGGACATGCTACTCACGTAAAAATTTACCGTTAATTGAAAATGCAAGAAAAATCATGTTCATATTCTGGCCATACCCCTCATACATCGCATCGGCTTCAGCCACTGGATGTTGCCATTATGTTTCCTTTGAATAATTTCTATAGTCAAGAGTTGAAAAACTGGCAACGTAATAAACCAAACAAAATAATTGAACTATCTGATGTTGGGCAAATTTTTGCAAAGGCTTATGTGAGGGCTGGGACATTATCAAATGCCGAAAGTGGCTTCAGAAAAACAGGTATTTACCCCTATGACCCTCACATATTTACAGAAGTTGATTTTGCTCCGGCAGAACTTACAGAAAGAGAGATGCGTACCAAGAACACAGCTGCTTCTTCGTCCAATATTAATAATTCGGATGACATTCTGTCACCAGAAAGCACTGATAGACTAGCTGAGAACACACCGACTCCATCAACTTCAGCTTGTATCAATGAGGAAATTCCATCAACTTCGACTTGTTCTTTAATAGAAACATTAGTAAGACCGCAGACACCCTCTCTAAGCAGTTCAGTAAACCTAATATCCCCGAAAGAGATTTTGCCTTTGCCGAAAGTTGTGCCTAAACAGTCTATTAAAGGTAGTCGAAAACGTGGCAAAACTGCCGTAATAACGGCATCACCGTATATGAACGAACTGAAGAACTGTGCAACCCCACGTCAGACTAAACCTCCAAAGAAAGTTAAGAGAGATTTGTTCGCTGATGAAGTACTAACAAAATCAAAGACTTATAAACAAAACCGTAATGAATCGTCTAGAAGTGTTAAAAAGAAAACCAGTGTCAGCTCATCGTCATCAGAAAGCTACGACTCCGACGATATTTGCCAAGAATCGGACGATTCTAATTTTGTCGGTGAAAGTAATGAATCCTTTGAAAGTTTCGAAACAAAATTTACGGTGACCCAGAAAGAAATTTGTTTGAATGATTTTGTTAGTGTCCAACTAAAGGAAGTAAAAAGCAAGTCGTCAAAGAGTTTGTAGGGCAAATTATTCGAGTAGTTGGTAAAGAAACACATGAGTTGGAAGTAGCCTATGAAGTAAAATTCATGAGGAACTATCGCCAGCATATTGATATCTTTGTTTTTCCAGCAATTGATGACATTAGTGTTATATACAAGAATGAAATAACAGGTGTTTTGCCAAAATTTAGAATCATGAGACATGGAAAAATTATTTTTCGTAAGTTACTAAATAAACTTGTTTCTTTTTTTTTGAAAATGCTGTTTATTCACTTTACCCACTCGTTATTTTGAACAGTTTCACTTTACCCCCATCCATTATTTCACTATACCCCACTAGGTGGGGTAAATCGGAATAAGCACACATTATTTAATTGCACTCAATAGTTTTAAATTGTGTTTGCTTATCATCCCAATATTCCACCTGTACATTCTCAAAGCTACTACTAATAATACCCACTGCATAAAAACAACTAAAATTAAAATATATACCAAATATGAATTTTTAATTGTTAGCCATTCCACTTTACCCTCCTTTCCCCTACATGTATGTTTGTCCTTCGAACGCCTATTTTTGTTACGTGGACGTAACTACATAAAATGGGCCGAAAATGTACGTCCAGTGTACAAAGTGTGTTATATGGGTTATAATTGAAAAAAATAATTTAAGCCTAAACATAAATTTAAGGAAAAATGTAAAACAGTTCATTGTGTTCTGTGAAGCAGACATGCTGAACCAGCACACATGCTCACAGTGAATCAATTGGCAAAAATTGAAATAAATAAAACGAAGACAAATATTTATACAGTGTGTCAATTTAAAAACTTACAATGGGCAATATCTCACAAACGAAAAATGATATCAAAAAATGCTTAAAACCGTTTCTAGGATAGGAAGGGGGAACTAAAGTGATATAAAAGAGAACTCACCCTCATCAACCTCCTAGGCCTCACCTACGCCAACTAAAAATTTTAAATAGCAAACCCCTACTTGTGATATATTAGTGAAAAGCCTATAAAATATGCTATGCAACGGTATAAATAATAATTGTACAGGGTGAATCAATAATTGTGAAACCTTGCCTTAAATGGAAACTTTAATGAAGTTTTGTTGAACTACAAACTTGTTAAAAATATCAATTAAGTAAATGTTCATAGTGGGTGCCATTGTTTTGTAAACAATAATTCAGCCTACTTTCAAGTTCTACACGAACTTTGACAAATATTCTTCTACTGATAGCGCGACATGCTTCGGTAATTCTTCTCCAAGTGATGCAGGTTGAGTTTTATAAATAACTGACTTAAGGTAACCCTATAGAAAAATCCGGTGGGGTTAAACCTGGTGACCTCGGTGGCCACTCAATAGGACCTCTCCTTCCAATTCATTTGTTCGGATAATTAGTATCCAACCAGTGCCTAACTGCAGCTGCATAGTGAGGAGGTGTCCCATCTTGTTGAAAGTGCAGCAAATTAGTCTATAGCTAGTGGTCGTCTCTCTTTGGTTCTCTAATTCATGCACAATTAAAGGTTCGATTGTGTTTTCCAGCATATTCAGATAAACGTCGGCAGTTAAATTGCCTGGTATACAGAAGGGGCCAATTAAAACATCAGCTAATATCCCTGCCTAAACATTTCGTTTTTCAGGATATTGAGTGTGACCTTCTCTAAATTGATGCGGGTTCGCATCACTCCAGTACCGGCAGTTTTGTTTATTGACATTACCATTCAGCATAAAAGTACATTCATCACTGAAACAAATATTTTTTAATAGTCGAGGTTCAACAAAAATTCTGTCAGTCATGATTTCACAAAACTCAATTCGACGGTCTGGATCATCATTGCCTAGTTCTTGAAGAATTTCCGTTTTGTAAGGGCAAAACTTAAGTAATTTCAATACCTTCCAAATCGACTCATGTGATAACCCTGTCATTATAGATACTTGACGAGTTAATGCAGTAAGGTCTATTGCAAATTGTCCAAAAACGTCAATTTGTCTTCCTTCATTCAGTAATCTTGGAGCATTACTTCTTCTATTTTGAACTGATCCCGTTTCTCTAAACTTTTCAACTAAATCACGGCTTAATTAATTATTATTTTTTTTAAGTTTGCCGGGCAGAAATCACTTCTACATACCTAAAAGTTAATCCGCGTTCAGATACGGGACCTCTAAAATTAATATAACGCGTCCCTCAAAGCCCCTGAAGTTTCCCATAAGAAATACAGGTAAAAACAAGCTAAAATGATTATTATGAAAAAAAAAGGTGAAAACACACGGAAATGTTATTTCAAATACATGATTTCTTTGTATTTTTGACGTAGAATATGATGGCGTCATCAGTTTTCTCGTGAAACCTATATAAGAGGCTTTAAACCGAACAACTCGCAAACAATTCTTAAAATCTTTATATTTTCCGCGAATTTTCACGTTCAGCGCTTCCCTATGGATTTAATCATAAAACTAATTACATTATCGTATTCTACGTAAAAAATACATAGAAAACATGTATCATACTTTAGAAAAATGTTGTTACATTGGCCTAGAATTTGAATCAAATGAACGTGTAACCCGTTAGCCGAGCCGAGCGAAGCAAATTTTTGGGAAAAATCACTTTTGCGTATCAAAATGAGCAGACTATCGTCCCACCACATCCCGACAGTGGCGGCTTGTGGTCAATCATACTGGGAGGTCAAAAATTAATTTAAAAAAATAGGGATACTTAAAAAATATAAATAACTCAAATGCACCGCAAAATTTTATACAATCTACAATTTTGTTCAAAATATAGCCATTTTTCGAAACATTTTCATTAAAATCTCTAAGGGATTTTCTATAAGCATTGTCTAGCTGTGTACGAATATCAACATTTCCTACGGTTGCAAAATTCACCAAGCATTTTATGTGTTCTGCAGACGAAGCATGTTTTTTTATTTTCTCTTTTAAATGTTTTAAATCTCTTACACCGGATTTGACCCATACCGAGTCTGGCAAAGGACGACCATTTGCCTTAAACTGAAATAATTTTGTAAAATTAAGTTCGTTAGCACTTTTTAGTTGTTTAATTTTCTGCACTACCGACATTTTCTATAATAGCGCATACACACGCGAACCAAAAATAGTATTTTTACAAAACAACACAACAACAGTAAAAATATCAATATAAATTCTTAAATTGATTTAAAACATGCGAAAATCGAATCAAAAATCGAGCGTAGGTGTACACCCTATTTGAAGTCAACGTAAACTGCGGAACACGGCTAATGATCGAGTTTTTCCGGGTAGATCTAATTCAATGAGGACAATTCGCACCGCCAGCCCAAGGTTGAAGAGGATGAATTACGAACGACGGCCGATAAATTTTAAGTTATTATACTTGCGACTTTTTGCGAGTAAATTACCTATTTTAATAAAACACGTAATAATTAATATTTTTTTATATATTGTCAACATTTTTGGGAGGTCATTGACCAATTGACCATATAGACAAGCCGCCACTAATCCCGAAATATAAGCAGTTTCAAATAGTTTACTGTGTACTATGGTTCAGTGTAGAACAGTATCCTAAATAAAAATCACAAAATATCTTCAAAAATATTTTCATAGTTTTATTACGTAACAGTAATTTCTAGTAAGTAATTGATTATTCTGACATTGTTTAGCTTATCAATACTTCTTTACTTCAATCATATCTATACTTAAACATATGAACTTCTATTTTGTATTCCGCCTTGACACGAGTTTTGTTCTTCAATATCTTAATTTTTCATATTTATCATGTTTTTCCTGAGATACTGCCCATGGTTTTTTCAAGTTTAAATATTTGTGTTTAGTAGTAATCTTCCTTGCTGACCTGTATCTAATACACTTTCCGTATTTTGCAGCGTTACAATGTTATTAATTGCATCATGATTATCAATCTGAAAATGGAATTGTTATTTTTATTGAAAATGATTTTGACACTTTCAAGACAAGAGACGTTAGACGTTGAAACATTAAGTAACTGATCAACTCTGTATTGGTTCAAATAAAAATGCCTTCCGAGACTTTTATGTCGATAGTTGTAGAATCCTACATAAAGCGATTAGTTGCTAAAAACAAAACTAATCGAATACCTATTCCTGATTCGAGATTGTAACATAATCGTGATATAATTTATGCACTTCAGGGATTAAAGATTCAACTTAGGCCCCCCCTTTCGAAGATTGAAGTACCACTTTAAATCGCAAGTGAATTAAAATATTTCTACAATATGAACTTGTTTTCGTTTTGGAGGAGTGTGGCAGTAGCAAAACCAGTTAGAATGAAATTATCCCCAATTATTTAATCTGTAAATCATTACACTACTTTATTAAGAAGAACCTTGTTGTTGTATATTTAGTAATAAAAATAAGTCACGCTCTACTATAGTGCTTAATGGCGTCCCTCAAGGTTTTGTTCTGAACCCTCTTTCTTTTATATTGTTTCCTTTAACGTGATGATAATATAACATTAAGAACATAATATAGGCAACAACAACAATATGTACACACTAAATGATTACAAAATTTTGTAAACTAATCTGGAATTAGATATTTACTGAAAAAAATTAAATTAAATAATTAAAGAAAGCGGAACGTTACGTCTCATTTTACAAAAAATGTATTATTACTAAATCGAACTACTTGAAACACGATAGACCTCATTCTATACAACTTTCAATTCTTATTTGCGTTTTGTCTTTACCATTTAATTGGTATTAAAGACTTCAGAATACCCCTCCAAAACATCGCCTTAAGAAAAGAACCAACTCTGCAGCTATCTTAGTACAGAAGAGTACTTATTTAAAATTATAAAGTAATACAAAAAAATTTGATATTTTGAAAATTTATATTTCCTGGAGTTTGGCCTTTTTTACAATTCTCAATATTCTGTTGTCGGGCCTCAAACCTCCTTATTATAACCTGTCGTCAAATCCTAGAACATAGGAAAGTAACTCAATTATTATTCGCAATGTAGGTATATTTTTGTTTATGTTGGCAGTACTGTTGTTTTGCGTTGATGACGCATGCTTTGCATGTTACACAAGTGTTAAGCACAATAAAGGAGCCAGATGAGCGTTTACCGCCGTAAGTGAGGAAAACAACGTCACACATTTTACAAAAGAAGAAGAAGAATTTATTAATTGTAAACAAATGAATAATATTCTCAATGTTAATAAGATGTTGTTAGATTTAGTTATTAGTAATATAGATATTAATATTTTTAAGAGCAATACTAATTTAGTACCGGTTGATACACATTATCCCCCATTAGAGATATTCACTACACCTTTTAAACCTGATAATAACAATTTCGGGTCTATGAATACTAATAAAGTTTATAATTTAAAAAGCAAAACTTTATCAAACTGTATAATGACATGTTAGCCATTAACTGGAATTCTTTATACATCCCTGAAGATATCAATGACGCATGCCGTGAATTTTATTCGATTTTTAACTCGGTTCTTCGAGATACTGTTCCCTATTATACACCTCAGAGAAATAGTTCTTATCCGCCATGGTTCACATTAAGCATAATTAAAATATCAAACTAAAAACTCAAACTTCACAAAAAATATAAAATAATAAATTCTGTTATTTACTATAGTGAATTTAGTCGTCTTCGAGCCCTAATTAAAGAACAAATTGCAGAATCATACAAAGTATATATCAACCGCCTCGAAAAATACTCTTAGCACAAACTCAAACTCTTTTTGGTCTTTTTATACAATCAAAAAGGTATGACCAGAATTCCTCCTAAAATGAATCTTGGAAGTTCTACGTACGAGGATGTATTGATATCTAGTTAGCCTAGACCAGTTCCTTGCATAAACAAAATATTGCGTTACCATAGCAACGAACAATAACTTATTAGAAGTGTCAGTGTAAAGTTTGACGTCAAAAAGTAAACCAGAGTCACGCAATAAATTAAATGAAAAAAGATGTCCACCGAAATTGTGAAAATCGAAAAATTGGAGTATCGAGCCATCATCAAGTACCTGTATTTAAAAGGGTTAAGAGGTAAGCAGATTTACGAAGATATGCTTAATACCCTTGGTGATCAATGTCCTTCGTATGCGACCGTCAAAAATTGGAATGCAAGCTTCAAAAGAGGTAAATTTTCCATTGAAGATGATGACCGATCGGGAAGGCCAGTTTCTGTGTCAGTCCCCGAAAATATCGATGCAGTTCATGACATGATTTTATCAGACCGTCGAATTGGGCTAAAACGGATATCTGAAGCACTGAATATTTCATACGAACGCGTTCATCATATGGTTCACGTCAATTTGGACATGAGAAAAATTGCTGCAAAATGGATCCCCAAATGTTTGAATGTTGACCAAAAGCGTGCAAAGGTAGAAGCATCGCGTTCGATCTGTGCTCGATTTGAAAACGATGTAGACTTCTTAAACCGAATTGTTACTATGGATGAGACTTGGGTACATTTCTACGATCCAGAAACAAAGCAACAATCGATGGAATGGCGACACTCTGGTTCTCCAAGACCTAAGAAGTTTCGTGTCCAAAATCTGCTGGAAAAGTTTTGCTTCAGTTTTTGGGATTGCCATGGAGTAATCATGATTGATTTTTGGATAAGGGTAGAACAATAACTGGAGATTACTATTCGACATTACTGACCACTCTACGGGAAAATATTAAAGAAAAAGACGCGGAAAGCTATCCAAAGGTGTTTTGTTTTTGCAGGACAACGCCCCTGCACACAAATCTCATGTTGCCATGCAAAAATTCGTGATTTAGGGTTTGAATTACTAGAACACCCCCTTATTCACCCGATTTGGCTCCGTCCGACTATCACCTCTTTCCTCAACTGAAAAAAAGTTTAAAAGGTCGTACATTTTCTTCTAACAAGGAGGTAATAGAAGCTGTGGAGGTCTGGTTTGCAGAGCAAGAAGAAACATTTTTTGAAAGGTCTAGAGAGGTTGCAGGTTCGCTGTAATAAATGTATCCAATTAAGAGGAGAATATGTTGAGTAATAAAATATTTTGACATTGAAATTTTGTTTGGTTCTATAGTAGGCTAAGAATTTTTCAATATATCCTCGTATACTGATCCAAAATCGATTGTAGATGCATTTGCTGTATACTTCTTCAGCGTATATAAACAATCAAGTGGCACGCCTCCTTTACTTTTTCTATTTAATTTAATAATTTCAAAAAATACTTTTCCTGAAACCTGGAGAACACTCTAACTTTTCAAAGATATTTGAAATTATTTTGTATAGTATAATTTCTTATCAAGTTAAGGCACCGGTGTCAGACTTTCAGCACGGATTTATGGAGAAGAGATCAACTCTTACTAATCTCGCCACATTTTCACAATTTTGCTCAGAAGTTATTGATGATCGGGGCCAAGTTGATGTAATTTATACTGATTTTTAAAAGACATTCGATCAAATAAACCATTATATTCTTCTTGAATAACTCAAAGTTTGTGGTTTCAGCCAATATTTAATAACTCTTTTTGAATCATACATTATTGGCAGACTCCAAGTTGTGGCATACAATGGTTTTTATTTTAAAAATTTTAGACCCACATCAGGAGTTCCACAAGGATCGAACTTGGGTCGTTTTTTCTTTTTAATTTTCGTTAATGATCTTGCTGAATCTGTCGAGTGTAAGAGGCTGTTTTATGCGGACGACCTTAAAATATTTACTAGAATTGATACAATACAGGATTGTAAGAAACTGCAATCCGATCTAGATAAAGTCTCCTACTGGTAATATCAACAAACTTAATTTAAATGTACAAAATGCAAAATTGTATCTTATTCCCGTAAGACGAAGAAAATATACATTTCAGTTATTCAGCAAATGATATACCACTAGAGCGAGTTACTCTAATGAAGGATTTGGGCGTTTATTTTGATACAACCTTTCATTTTCTTTCCATATACGTGAAATATCAAAACAAGCATTTAAATTACTAGGTTTTGTTGTACGAAACGGTAGGGAGTTCTCTAACATTTCCTCATTATTAACTCTATATTATTGCCTAGTAAGATCCAAACTTGAATATTGTTCACTAATATGGAATGCTGGATACGTAAAATATATACATATGCTCGAAAACATACAGAGAAGATTTCTCAAATTCCTTGCATATATGCGTGATAAGAGTTATCCGAGCAAGGCATTACCCAGCTGATTCTGCTGAATAGATTTAATGTACCGGCCTTGACTGTTAAAAGAAAACGTGTGTCTATAAAATTTCTTAACGGATTTCTACATAATAATATAGATTGTAATTACCTGCTAAACGCATATCCTCTCCCAAAGTTACCACCTTCCATTGCGATACTTGTAGAACTAATCTTCTCAGTCGGTCACCTATCCACAAAATGTGCGTCAATTATAACAAAATTTGCCATACTCGTGACATCCTATTTTGTAAACTAAATTACCTTACATCCGCCATTGAATAAGTTTGTGCTGTAACTCATAATTTAATTTAATTTTGTATTCTACTTTTTACCACTGTAAATATATTTAATTCAATTATATTTAATGATATTTTCATATTATATATGTATATGTGCTATTATTAAAATTTATTTGTATATCTTAATTCATGTTAACGTCAGTACTGTTTGTTTTCAACATTGTTCTATTTTGGTTCCTACTTTAAGAACAATAAACTCTAGTATTATTATTATTATTAAAACATTAAGTGTTCGCGTGAAATGGTTCTCGTAGACAGACGCGTAATTATTGACGACGTGGCACATCGTCTGCAAATTAGCCACAGTTCTGCCCGTCATTATTCACATCAGACTTGGGTTTCATAAAGTTTGTGGAAGATGGGTCCCAAAACAACTGACAGAGTTGCATAAACAAGCGCGCTTGGACATCTGCAATCAACATTTGGATCGCTATGTTAACGTACGAGACAACTTCTAATACAGCATCATTACTGGTGACAAAACATGGATCCATCATTACGAGCCGGAGAGTAAACGGCAGAGTATGGAATGTAAACATCCAAACTCGTCGTGCACGAAAAAATTCAAGACCCAACCGTCTACAGGATAACTGATGCTTGCGGTTTTTTGAGACTCACAAGGTCCACTATTGGAACATTATCAGGAAAGGGGTTCAACAATAAATAGTACAAGTTACAGTGAGATGCTTACTGCCAAGCTAAAGCCTGCAATTCTAAGCAAACGCCGAGGACTGCTGTCAAAAGATGTTGTATTGTTGCACGACAATGCCCGTCCGCATAGTGCTGCTTACACTGCTGAAACGCTCTAGAAATCACTTGTTTGGTCCGCTAAAAGAGACACTAAGGGGCCGTAGATTTACCTCGGACGAAGCATTAAAAGAAGCGTGCATTCCTGACTGCATTTCAACCAAAAACCTTCTTTTATTAGGGCGTCAGGAAACTTGAACAACGATGGACTAAGTGCGTTGAAAAGCAAAAAGACTATGTCGAAAAATGATGTACTTAAGTTTCCTATTTCATTACAATAAAATTTTATAACTACATTGCGGGAAATAATTGACTTAGCCTCGTATGTTGCGGTAGGAAGCAGGAATATTATGTTTATGTATAACTTTAACCTCACAAGGATTATTTGGAGCATTGAACTACTTTTTCAAATTTTAATAAAACAAAAGAATTCTGGAGTGGGTCACAAAAAACACCACAAGCAACCCAGATAATCGAACCATTTTGAACCATTTGCTTATCCAATCCATATATGATTTTAAGAAAATTTTAGCAGGAGGCCTCATAGTAAGTTTTTCTTGAAAACCATTTTCTACCGTGCATGTTAAAAAAGGGTAATAATTAATTCTTCAATTTTCAGGCAACAATTCAAATTCAATTTAGATAAAGGGCAGACGATATATGAATTTATTAATACAAATTTCTGATACATTAGAACAGAGCAGTAGTGAAGCTTTACTTTTGGAAATAAATGTTACATTTAGGTAGTTATTATTTTCCAAAAAGTTACACTAACAACATTTAACGATTTAACAAAACCCACGTCAGTGACAAAAAAAGGTCTTTAAAAAACTCTACACGTATTTTTCAGAGCAAAATAAGTCAATTTAACAGAACTCACTTTAGTAACAATTTGCTTACCTTCGGTGCAATACGTTTACACACTTTTATAGGCCAGAAAATGTCACATTCAAATTCTGACGAAAATGAATCCATTAGCGGAGGAATTGGGTTTTGTAATTAATTAAACATTTAAAATATCAACGCTAATGGATAAAAAGTTTATTTATCAATTTTTTCTTTTTCAAAAATCTGAAACGGCTCAAACAAATTTGAAAAATTTTGGTACGCTTTCACAGAGAAAAAAATCATATTAAAATTTTGTCAAAAATCAATCCATAGAAGGAAAACCGTTTTTTAGATAAATAAAACATTTTAAATAACAACGCCAATGTTGGTTATCAATAGATGCTCAAAATGTTCACCATTTTCGCGATTACGAATATCGATACGACGAAGGAAATTAAAATTAACTCTTTGCATAACTTCCTCATCGCCTCTAAGATTATTTGTTCCGTCTTGAATACGTTAGATTCTGTTGCACGTTCCGCGAGAAAAGGGAAGGTGCGCCATGGTGTATAATCACATATTCCGTCGAAGATCTAGTGGCAAATCCTCTAACAATTCCGGAAGGGTATTTTGTAGAAAATTTAAATAAGCTTCTCCAGACAATCTTGGCGGAAGTCTGACAACTCCTATAATAAAATTTCTGATAATTTTAGCCCAATATAAATGTTAAAACTAAACTAAATTCATGTTGGAAATGTTTAATTTCCATGGCATGTGGATTTTCTTCTGCATACACATGTTCGTCATAGAGATTAGTTATTCCTCTTCTAGTAAAAAAACAAGCTTCGTTGATAAATAAACTAAACAATAAACTAAAAGGAGTAAACATATAATAATAATTTTTGAAAGATCTTTTAAATCACATTGATCAAATATAAAGCGCAAGAATTATATAGATACATTTACGATAGAATATACATACAATCGGGTTTTAAATAAAATAATAACTGAGAACATGCACAATTTCAACTTATTTGGTTTATTGATGATTACGATGAAGAGTAGTCGGTTCGTATTTCCAAAACAGACGAATAGTAGTACAGACAGGTTACAAGAGAGAAGCAGTAACAAAGTGTCCTTGGCTGGATATATAGATGAATCCAGGAATCAACCAGTGTATCTTCCATTGACACCTTAAATGGACAAGTAGTAGCCGATTCCAAAAAGCAGGTGGGTAGCAATGGCCCTCCCAAGTAATATTGATATTATTTCCCAATTAAGCCATAATTATATAAATCGCCTGGTATTCATTCATTCCAATCAAACATTACCCGATGGAAGTTCTAAAACGTCAAAACGTATTAAGATGGCGATAAAATTCAAAGTTTACAATAGTTAGAATAAGTCAAAGAAATGTTACTTGCGACGTAGAAAATGCTGGGTAAATAAATCTTCAGGGAATAATAAGAACTTTTCATTGGGTTTATTTCCGTTACCAATTAATTAATAATGATACTTAATCAGATTTTACCCATTTAGAACTAGAAGTTCACCTCAACTTTCTACAACAAAGGTGCAATTAGAAAAGAGGAAAAAAGAAACGTTTAATTATCGGACGAGAATGAGCCCAATTCGGACTAAAAACAACTTAGAGAAATTCGAAATCCCTAACTCCAAATGATTTTGTCGCCGAAATGTTCAAATGTAACTTAAATTGCATAACTACTATGGTAAAATTACCTATAAACTAAATAAAATTCAGACACTGTCACCAGTGGCGCCGAAAGGAATAGATTAGAAGAAAAATTACCGTCACATATTCTTCGTTGGGGTATTGAACAGTCATAATTGTAACTTTAGGACCGTATTGAACCGAAAATAAGCAAATTGTTGCTAAGGTGAATTTTGATAATTCGACTTATTTTGATCTGAGTTTTTTAAAGATCTAAAGAGACACCCTGTATATAATTAGTAAGGCAATACGTTTGCTTTATAATTCGCATAAAACCAAATCAAATCTATAAGTTTTGTAACTGTAACAGTTTGTTTGTAAAGCATTTAGTTTCTTTGAATATGAAGCTAAAATCAGCTACGTAACAATATCTTTTTTACTGTATTGGTTTTTGTAAATAAAAACAGTTACCACATTCCCGTGATTATCAGATTAATTTTGTGTTTGTGCAAAAATGAAGAAAAATACCAAAAACTACACAAGATATAATTGGTAGAACTTTAAATTTTATTTAAAATTATATTAGTAACTATAACCGTTTTCCATTTGTAACAGCTCTTTGTGAACACTAATTATTAATGTTATCACTTTACCTATTTTTGGTGTTATTTTTTGTTTAACCTTGATGCGCAGTTTAGAAACGGATAAAGCAAAAAATATGCATCTCATTCGACGTAGAATTTGATACCGTACAACTTTTAACAGAACAATGTTTTCGATATTGTAAGTTCTTTACGAGATATAACGGTAAAACCGCAAAAATACGACTTTGGAGGTACATTTTTAAATCCCCCCCTCCCTACTTATGCACAACTCCGCCAAGGGAGAAAAGTATAGGACATTCATATTGAGACCACAATTGAAGCCATTAAAACAATAAAATGTTTTGTAGCCATTATTTCCGATTTCAATTTTAATTTTACTGGCCTAGTGTTTTAATATTCTCTGGACGAGGTACTCATTACAGTCGGTTTGTGACAACGAACATCTCTTCGTTCTTCTCCTATTAATAACAACAACACGTACCTTACGGCACAAATGATGTCCAACAATGATCCGCCTTTGCATCCTTCTAAACAAAAATTCGATAACTTTTAGAAGAAATATCAACAGAAGTTATCGTAGCAAAGCAAATGGACGCGAAAAAATCGATTCCGAACATACGCTACCAGTCGATCTTCGCAAACGATCTTCCAACGTCCCGAATTCACAAACTTGATAAATTTCCAACTCGAGACATCTAAGACTCATTTATGATCTTAACCCTACATTGTGGGTATGGTTAAATGTCACAAACTGCACTACTTTAAATTGAAACATGACAGAATAATCATTATACAATTTACGGCAACCAAATGAGGTAGCCATTATAAAGTATGATTTTATCACTCCGACCTACAATTTTGAATTAGGTTCTTCTCTTGGCGTTCTGTGATCGCCAAAATTACAAAACCCATTATTGAAGCGTCTATAACAATGAAACAATGAATCAAACGTACTGGATCGGCAACATAAAGAAAATTGCTTTTTACTGACGACACGTTCCACTTCCTTTTGCTTGTGTGTACATTTTCATGTTTTTTTTTCATTTCGAAAAATTAGTTTGATACTAATGCTATAGAAGTGGCGGCTCGTGGTCAATTATACTGGGAGGTCAAAAATTAATTTAAAAAATAGACATACTTAAAAAAATATAAATAACTCAAATGCACCGCAAAATTTTATACAATCTACAATTCTGTTCAAAATATAGCGATTTTTCGAAACATTCTCATTAAAATCTCTAAGGGATTTTCTGCAAGCATTGTCTAGCTGTGTACGAATATCAACATTTCCTACGGTTGCAAAATTTACCGAGCATTTCATGTGTTCTGCAGACGAAGCATTTTTTTATTTCCTCTTTTAAATGTTTTAAATCTCTTACACCGGATTTGCACTATAGCGAGTCTGACGAGTCTTTAGAAAATAATAAACAAACAAAACAGTAAAATACATTTGATACTTCACAACCACATATCCAGTTAGCTAAATTGTACATTACCTTGCAAACGTTTTGATGAACATCTTTATTTTTGTCTTTGCTAGTTTGTCGTAAACTTAGTTCTGGCAAAGGACGACCATTTGCCTTGAACTCAACTAATTTTGTAAAATTAAGTTTGTTAGCACTTTTAGTTGTTTAATTTTCTGCACTACCGACATTTTCTATTATAGCGCATGCACACGCGAATCAAAAATAGTATTTTTACAAAACAACACAACAGTAAAACATATCAATATAAATTCTTAAATTGATTTAAAACACGCGAAAATCGAATCAAAAATCGAGCGTAGTTGTACACCCTATACAAAGTCAACGTACACTACGGGACCCGGCTCATGACCCAAAGTTGATTATTGTTTCGGACGTTCGCGTTTATTCAGGCGCTGCACATTTTTCGAGTTTTTCCGGGTAGATCTAATTCAAAGAGGACAATTCGCACCGCCAGCCCAAGGTTGAAGAGGATGAATTACGAACGACGGCCGATAAATTTTAAGTTATTGTACTTGCGACTTAATTACCTATTTTAATAAAACACGTAATAATGAATATTTTTTATATATTGTTAAAATTTTTGGGAGATCATTGACCAAATGACCATATGGACAAGCCGCCACTGAGCTATAGTCACCAGCAAAGTTAAAAACGTTTTCAAAGTCCTTATTAAGTTCAGATGTGTTTTGTTGCCATCCTTCGTTGATGTTAATACATCTTTGAGACATTGCTCTATCTAATGAAGTTCCTAGAGAATGTAGATGGAATATAAAGCAAAAGTCCAAGAAAAGACAAAATTGACTGTGGATTAGTTTTATTCTCGCAAACATTGCATAATATTAGTGTTATTGCCTTCAGCCGCACTTTATCAAAGTTGTCTGTCAAATTTTTGGTCCATGATTATTATTGATTGCATCAATATTAATTTTCTAACAAAATATGGTGCCAAAAAAACGATGTTAAATTGGAATTGGCGAATTTTTCTCGTCATATTATTGGTTTTTAGCTGCGATTGTCAAGATTCGGATTGATTGTAATTTTATAAAGAGCAGCATGGGTTTTTTACAAACTCAATATAATACACTTCGTTTTAGTTTCTCGGTTAGACTAATGTGTAGTTGAAACCATTGTGAAAGTTTTTTGTGTTTCAAATTTGAGTGTTTCAAAAAACTCCTACGAGTTGTCAGCTAATTTAACAGTACTAGTAACTAGCAAACTGAGAAACGCATAAAACAGAGTTCGCGATTTTAATTTATAGCTCATTGCGATCTTGAGTTAAAATATAAATTAAGCAGCACAAAAATACTCTTCTTTTTGTAAAACTGAATCGAATAAAGAACATTTAACTAATGTAGGTATAGTGTTGACCTTTTTAGTAATCAAAACATGATTTTGAAATTATTTCATAATAATAACAAACTTTACTGTTTAAGGTACGTTTTTTTTATATTGCGTATTTTGTAGTTTTATTTAAAAGATGTCCAAACTTTACGTCTACTTTTAAAAGGTCTCGTAGATAGCCTTCTTAATTGACCCTGGACGTACCTACTTTGCAAGCAATTTTGCATTTTTTATATTAATTAATTATTGAATCAAATAATTTGTATAAGTAACTCGAATAATCATCAATCACGTTAATTAAAAAAAAATTGAATTATTTTTGACATAAAAAAATATGAATTTAGTAACTATAGAACAAAAACAAACATACAGACGTCACCGCTCCTACACAAATTCGTTTATGTCACTCGTATCACATTTAGCAAAATATAACAAACATTTGTCACAAAATTCATGTGAAGTTTATTCATAAATACAACAATGAAGTGCTATGTACTGTAAAAGTCTCTGCTCGATCAACTTCTGTTCGCTTTAAGTTGTAATTTGCGAAACCGCAACACATTAATGGCTTCAACTTCTGCTTCATCTCACGTTAAAATCAAAGAAACTGAAACTCGCCATGTATCAGCAATATTGCATCATAAATGTAAAGTAATTGAATTAGTACGACAACAGATAGAAGACATTTCTAACTATGAAGTGGACAAACTGGAGAGGTACTCATTATATCAAACTCTTAATATATTAATTATACGTAGTGATTGTTATTTGTAGTACTGAATTGGAAAGTCAAAATGCGGGGCCTAACATGCGTAACATAATTTTGGCTGCACTTATTACTTTAATGACAATGTGGTTGATGTTTATGTATGGCGCGTTTATGGGTGCCAGCATTTGTGCAGGTGGGCCAAGTAAAACTACGGTATGCACTTCTTCGGGAGATAGCGGTTTGTTTATACCAGGATTTATGTCAATGTCGAAGTTTCCCAACGTATATTAAATTTAAGCTAAAAGTACATTTTACTATATTGTTGTATACTTTATTTATTTTATATCTAATCAGCAACAAATGCAATTTTAAACTGTAAAAATAAAACTTATTTATTATGTTGAATAAGTATATATGAAAGTAAAGATTTTTAAATATTTTTGATTGTAAATGTTCCGTTTTATTAAAATTTAACATAAAAAAGTACAAGATCCTGACTTAGATCGACCTTCGCCCATCGAGTTTTCTAATGAAATTTGAATTCACACACTGTATACACCGCCGGACTTAGGGGATTTTGGGGTCCGGTCATACAGTCTTGGGGCTACATCAAAATGTGGCCCCCGGCTCCTATAATTGGTTTTACCGATAGAAACCAACTATATAATCTACGTGATCATGTACAGGTTTATTTGGAATTGCTAAGAAGTTGCAGTAATTGTTTTCGTGTGTTTGATACTGAAAATTTATGAATAATGTCCGAAAATTCAAAAATCTCATTAAGTTGCTTTCAATCAACAACAAAAAAGTGCCGACAACGTAGATTCTCCCATTGGTTCGACACTTTGTATTTCTAGAATAAGAATATCGCAATTTCTATGTTTCACAGATGCCTTCTCTTTTCAATAAGTGTTGCGTGACTCTAGAATCGTCTCTGTGTTTACGTAACACGTCCGAAAATGCATTCGCATATCTTTTTAGGAATGATTGATCAAAATAGATTAAATTAAAAGAACTAAATAAAATAGCAATATCAACTATTATACCGTGTGTCCCACGGAAAAGTTGACATAAGCATTTACTATGTTAAATCTTTTTCTGGCACAATTCGAACACAAAATAACAATATAGGATAGATAAAGTAAAACAAACTGATAAGATAAGAGTGAATATTCAAAGCGTATTTTACTAAAAATTAGTAAAAATAAGTTATTTTTTATAAAATTTTATTTATTAACCGAATGGATTTTGGTTATTTATTAAGCGGTCTTCGTAGATGAATTATTTAATTTGTTGCCTATTGTTTTTTTTGCGATTTCTAACTTAGGTTTAGCTTCACTTGTGTGAGACCTTCCATTTGAAGAAAAAGTGGAAGGAGGTGAGCCTTAAAAAATCCATGTGATGTTGTTACCTGACGTTTTGGTCGTTTTTGTAATATGGTTTTCTTCGGGGGTCTAAAAACCGTTGGAGTTATAAGCCCTAAAGAAGACCGTACTATTAAAACGGCCGAAACGGCGGGTACACGAAGTTTTGATAGCTTACTTCCTTCCGCCCATTCTCCAAATAGAAGATCAACTTAGGAGACATTTCAACATTTACTTGAGTTTTTTATTGTTATTTGGTTTTAATGTTTTTTTGTTTTTTTTTCAACGAAAAAAATGAAAAAATGAAAAATCATTTGTCGCCATTTTAGTTATTGCATATATTTGCGGCGAATATTTACTCCCCATTTAACTTTAACGCACTAAAATGTAATATGACTGCATGCTGCGCGCCCCCACGCAGGTGCGGCCCTATCATGAGTAAATAATCTATACCTATATTGATTCATGCGCGCAGTATACTCTTTGAACTACCTATGTACATTTTGTTATTGTTAAATAATTGTTTATCTGTTAATTACGCAAAAGCTCTGGTGGTTTTGTCCTTTGAAAAAATTTTGAAAGGCCTGACTTTACACTTTTTTGTAGAAAGTAATTTATTATTTATTTATTTAAAGTAATAGTAGGTATAGTTGTAACATTTAAATACCTGGAAAGCTGGAAGACCTAAGCATCATGATGGTGCCAACTTTAATGCTGTTAGTATGTGGAAATGATACATCAATTAAGGTGTTTTTTTTGTTTTAGTTATGAACTTGCTACCCAAATTTGTGTTAGTGAAACTTTTAGTGTATATTGGCACATTTTATTGTACATTTTTAAATTGGTGATACTTTACTGATATGATACATAATTCCTGTATCTACTCTTCATGTTCACATTTTACAATAAACTTCGTCAGTTTGTTTGATAACGAGTAGTATTACATAACTGTTACAAAACCTTTTCTTTATTAAATTCCTAGTTATTCTAAAATTTTCGGTAGCTATAGTTTTTGGGAAAATATCTACTGCAACGATTTATCAAATGTAGTCTTTTTTCTAACTAAAAGTTGAATAATATAGAAATGAAAAGTTTTCTGTACAAAGCCCCTTTATTTTTTTATTCTATAACTATAATTATTTAAAAATTTACAGGGTGTTTTATTTAAAAAAGATACAACTTTGGTTTACCACCTTGTATTAGAGCAATGTGTAGCATAAGTGTGCTTACTTAGTGGTGAAAACCCCATGCTAATATATCTTCAATATCAAAAAAAGTTATGGACCAATTACATATTGCTGGGTCACCCGGTATATGAGTCTTATTTATAATAGCGCAGATTTAGATAGATTTTGGGCATAATCTGTGGAGCCAAAAGGGCCGTTGACCTACATTGATTTTTTAATTCAATGTACACGTTTTTTCTTTCATTAAAACTTGTTTACAATTTAATTATAGCAACAGAATCTTCCTTTTTTACTTACTTATTTCCTTTGTCAGAACGTTGTCATGTCCAAGTAACAATTCGTGACGACAAATACAGTACTTGACGTAATCGTGACGGATTCTTTGCAATTTATCGTTAAACGATTCTTACGTCACGAGTTCGTCATGAAACCGTTTGCTCTACGCTTTATAGTTAATTTTCTTCACGTACACTGTAACAATAAATTCGTGACGAAATCGTGCAGCGCTAACGCATTACTGACGAACTACATATATCGTATCGGTGCGATGAAATAGTGACTTGACCGTATTACTATTATACTATATTTTCAGCTTTAGCGAAATTTCAGAGGTTGTTTTGTGGTTGTCATTTTGGGTGGAATTTCTGCTATAATTAAGTGTGATCTCTAAACCTTTCCTAAATCATACTATTGGATTTGACCTAGTTTGTATATCTGAGATACAGAAATATATTTTAGTTTAGTTTTATATCATATATTAATATATTTATATTGCAATATTATTGTAGCATATATTAAAATACACATTTATACTAATTATTTGTTCAATCGTTTAGTCTTTAAACGACCAAAAAGCAATATATTTCCCTTACAAAATGCAGGATTGGATATGAATGCTGATGAAAGTTATTGTAGACCATTTAATAACTTTTTAATAGTTTGAAGATAGAAATGGAGATCTTTCACAAAAAAGATGAATAGTGAAAGGGAGCATATTAATACCTACTCAAAAATCGAGTATCATAATAAGAAGTGAGTAGTATAAACTAACACTTATATCATAAGGTAATAAGAATCAGTCTTATTATTTTTAATACAAAAGTCAACAATCTTTCTAAGTAGAATTGAGTTTGATTTTTGTGGCGTCAAGATATTGTGTCGATTTTGTAACGTAGAACAGTCAAGATTAACCCTTCGTGACTAACATGCAATGATAAAACATTATAGCTAACATCGGTCTCTTAGACCGATTAGAGAAAAAAAAACGTGAAGGATTCCTTACAGTGCATATGTTTTTGTTGACTCATTTATTTTTTGTTAAATATACATTACTTAGTGATTTTTGGTAATTTTTAACTTTATTATGTCTTCAGTTTCACAAACACAACGTGATGAAATTGACTTTATGGAAAAATTATAAAATATTCATACAACAATCAAAAACGAAAACAGATTTTATATGGAACAAAAAAATTAGTAGCTCTAAAAATATTCACTAAAACAAAAACTGCCAAGTACAATCAATATAAATTCTATCAAAATCTGAAAACAATCAATTAAACTACATATCAATTTTTGAGCGGCATTCTAAGCACAGGGGTTAAATGTCCAAGCACATGAATGTATTTCAAAAATTGCAACTTTATTTTGTTTTCCGATTTTTTTTAGCTGAACAATATCTACAACGTCCATGAGAAGTTTCTTCAGGTGGCTGATTCTCTTCTGCAATGTCATAAATTTCACATATTCTGGCACGAATAGTTCTTGGGAGGTTCTTATTTGATAAACGACGTTTAACGTGCTCTTCAACCAGATCTAAACCAAGCTTTTCTAAGAATAAGCGCCTGGGTACATTATTAACTACATTATTACATTTATATATCACAAAGGAGTTGATATCAGCAACATTCATAGCGCCGAAAAAGTTACTAGTGGCCAACGACGGGTAATACGCGCACAGTTGTAACTTTCACATAACTTATCCACCATGTCGACTCCTCTTTTGTTTTATTGTAGTCAATTATCAATGACGGTTTGCCAGTCACCTCATCCATAGTGTCATCTTCGTCTATTGTAGTCAAAAGGAAAACATTTTTGTTCTTTCTGGGTATATACGGGACTAATGTGCAGTTTTCTTTAAATGCAAACATTGTTGTTTTTCCGGTCTTTTGATGATCATATCGCTAGAATTTGCGGTTTATTTTTTCGGAGCGTACCTATTATTGTTAGCTTGTAACCCTTTAGTAGATTTTCTGCAAGGACAGTACTAGTGAAAAAATTATCCATAGTTATATTTCTTTTCGTACCATGTAATCTTGGAAAAAGAGCCATATTAGACGTATCCACTTTACATGGTCTTGGTGGCTGCTGACCCACATAAATTTCTAATTTTGTTGTATAAAACATTTTGACATCTGCCAAAGAATATACTTTAATTCCATACCGGTTGGGTTTACTTGGGATGTAGACTTTAAAATTACAATCGACCTCGGAAAGCTAATAGCATCTCATCAATTGTGGTATACTGGGACATTGAGAAATACTTTGGCAGTATGTTATTGAAATCGTCAAAGAAATCTCTGATGGCAGCTAATTTGTCAATCTTTTGTCTGTCTGCTCTTGTTGTTTTATCATCAAAGCGAATGCTCCTTTGCAGAAATTTGAACCTTTCTTCCGACATTGTCAAGCGAAAGATTTCGTAGCTCAGTCCGTGGATCCTGAAAAGATCTTTTGTTGACTGACGATTGCTCTTCATGACTTCTGCTATGTAGAAGAGGCCTAGTAAAGCTTTCATTTCTATCATGTCTGTTTCTGTAGTTGTTCGGTATTCTTTGCTATAATTTTTTGAACGAATATGTTTGTTGGTACAAGAAACAATGTTTTCTATCATCTCATCTGTGAAAAACAAGGTCCATATTTTAAGCGGCTGTTTCTTCTCTCGAGCCTTACCCCTTGTTCCAGGAAGTTGTGTTGTAATATTTACAGAGCGTGTCCGCATTTTGCGCTTTCGGTTCAAATGTCTCTGATTCACAAGCATCAGGGTCACCATTGAACCGATAATTTGCTTCATCAACTTCTTTTTCAGAAATATCTTGCTCAGACTCAGAATTGTGTCAATAACTGAATACACAATGAGTTTATGCTACGGCCGCGTTAACACTGATTGTGTGACACTAAGTTAGGAAACTAACTCATGCGCGCAGATTTTCAAATTGCGTAGATAGCAAAACAGCCATGAAAATCAAAGTGATCGGTCTCAGAGACCTTATTTTAGTTGTGGAGGGTTAAGTGGCGTAAATTCGTGAAGATTTTGTCACTTATATTCTGACGCTTACGACACCCAAATTCTTGACGACAATTTTTCACAAATTTTTGTATCGAGTTTGTGACGATTTTTAACATTAAAAAGTGCTATTTGGCCTTCGTCAGTTACGAACAAGTTTGCGAAGATTCTGAACTACTGAAATGTAAAAGATACATCACGAACGTGACAAGTTCTTTGACGATGTCGTGAAGCATTGCTATACCTAATTTTGCTAGTACCTCCGCTTCTAAGTATATTGCAACATATAGTAAAGTTTTGCCAACTTAACATAAGTAAAATAATTTTAATTTACATTAAGGTAAGAGAAATTTTTCAATGTTTATATGGGCTGTAATAAATTACTTGACGTCATCCTATTCTTAACGTAACAGACTTTACGTAATTACTTATGACCACAGATATTAAGTCAGGTGGCAGTAACTGTTTTAACAATATCTCCCAAAATATCAATCATACAAAAAAGTTATTGTTGGATATTTTATTCTCTATAACTTTTATTTGAATTTTCTTTTAAACAGTTTTAATACTCTTCTACACGTTTGTTAGTATCGAAACCTCTCATTTTTGTTATTTAAGTAAAGGTAAACAAAAAACAAAATTATTTCCTTTTTTTAAGAATTTTTTTCTATTATCACAGAAACTCAATAAAAAAAATGAGACAGTAAGGTTTGGTAACTTAAATTAGCATATTTTTAAGGATTAGGCTTACCTACATTTAAAAAATTGTTATAATAAGAGTATGGTAATTATAATCAAATCATTTATTTACGACAGCAATTTAAATAAAATAGTTTCAAAAATTTCCAAAATGTCTTTATTGAGTGTACTTTCTTTTGAAATTGGCTTCTGCTCGGTGAACACTGAAAATAATATTTTGTAGCGATGCTTTATCAGAACAAATTTGAGAGAAGGTTTCATATACCATATGTTTATTTTTCTGCGGATTAACTGTTTGGAATTGGACGGATTAGATAAATACGGCAGTTAAGGTTCGTGATAGTCACTGCACAAGCGGAGCTGATACTTATTCTCGAATTCACGCACTCTTGGTCATAAAAAGACATTTTGACGCAACGTTTCTGATGCTAAGTGTTATTCATCACAGAATCCGCATTGTCTAGATTGTGTTGAAACAAAGCTGCTGCCAGGTTAGCGAAATCCATTTTTATGTACTGGAGGCCTTGCATTTGGAACGGAGCACTTTTGTGTTGTTCATTTTAAAGACTTCCATTTTATTGAAGTTCATAAGTATGGAAAACTTTTTGCTTTATTTGCTTCAGCTTCTATTTGATTATCATGAGGGTTTTTATTGGAAACTTGGTTCGTTTTTACTTGTCATCCCTTTTCACGTACTTGAACAGCTTGAAGAAAGTGAAATTGACTTTCCAACAAGAACATCTCGATGAGATTTTCAGATGTTGAAAGAGAACAATCTACCCGAAAGTGATTTCAATATGAATTTTTAAAATACGCAACAATGGTGTGGTCATTACAAACATTTATTTTGAATTAATCACAATTGAATTAATGCCATTGACAATCTCGATAGAAATGTGACTCCTGAATTAGATTTACTTGCTTTTTGATCAAAAGATGTCAACGAACATAAGAAATAAATAGTAGTATTCTGCATGCGAGATCGGTGGTAGCGCATAATCGTGAGTACGGTCACACCACGCAGTGAAATTAAAATCAGTTTTAGTGGAAAATTTGCGATCGTAAATAAAGAAAAGGGAGTAATTTTGAAAATCAGGTTAGTAAGGCATAACACGGAATAAGGAAACCTCAATATACTACCAGGAAGACACACAAAATACTGCTGACTGGCAAGGTCACGAAGCACGACCCGGAGAACCAGACGTTGCCATATCAAGCTTTACTACGGATTTCGGAAGAAAAATAATTTGAATGAACAACTCAAAAGAGGGAATAAGCAGACCAAGAACTAACAGCGTAACAACCCTAAGTGAATATATACAAAGGAAAAGAGTGACAGAAACGCCGGAAGACAGGCGGAAATACAACATACAACACCCAAAAGCGACACAGAGATAAAAGAAATGGAGGAAATAAAGAAAATATTAGATGGGATGAAAGAAGATTTAAAAGCAGAGCTACAGAAGAATAAAGAGGAACTAAAAGCGGAAATCAAGATAAGCCAGGAAGAAGTAAAGAACCTAAAAGAAGAATTACTAAAGAAAGAACAAAAATGGCAAGAGGAGAAAGATGAACTACTTAATAAAGTTTTTCAACTAGAAGAAAAATTAGAAAGGAACGAGAGGGGAAAAAAGAAAAACAATATAGCAATCAAGGACCTTCAGATAAGAGAGCAAAACATGGAAGAGGCAACCAAACAGTTCTTAGAGGAGAAAGTCGGTGTAAAACCACAAATTCAGAAGGTTTTTAAAGTTGGGAAAGTAGAACCTAATAAAACGTTGATAGTCAAATTAGAAAAATGGGAAGATAAGTTGGCCATAATGAAAAAGAACACAGTTTAAAGGGAACGAGAATTGTAATAGAGAATGACCTGACGGCCCAAGAACATGAAACCCAACGGAAACTAAATGAGATAGCCAAGTGTAAATGGGAAGAAGGATGAGTACCAGAAGCTAATAATAGATAATGCAGTATATGTCTGGGATAAACAACAAAATAAGTTAATGCCAGCAAAAAACAATTAGAAGAAATAGGAAAGAACAGATCTACTCATAATTATGAAAAAAGGAAAAAAAGAAAATAAAAAAATTATACTAGGATCTTTGAATGTGCAAGGGCTGAACAAAGAAGGAAAACTAAAACAGTTATAAAATGAAGCTAAAAAGTATGATCTAGACATTTTAGCAGTACAGGAAACAAATTTAAAAGGAATTAATAGCACGAAAATAGAAGAATATCTATGGTTCAACGGAGGCGGAGAAAGAAGCAGAAACAGGCTTCTTACTGAAAGAAAATTTGAGTAAGGCTGTAATAGATTATAAAGTTGCAAACGAAAGAATAAGTTATCTAAGATTAAGAAGAAAATACAGGAAAATAAGCCTGATACACGTGAATAGAAACACTGCATGGTGGACAGTATCCCAAACTTTGACATCAAAATCATCATAGGGGACCTAAATCCAAGAAGAAAGAAACCGAACGACTGCAGGAAAAGAAAGTCTACACAACAACACGAATGGAAATGGACAAAAACTTGTTAACTTCGCGGCGGTAAAGCAGACGATTATAAAAAGCATAACCTTAAAACGGAAAAATATTTATAAAACCACCTGGATAAGCCCAGATAAGAAGAAGCACAATCAAATAGATCATCAATCATAGAACGAATTAACGCCCCCTGTGTCGAATATGTAAGAACTTACAAAGGAGCAGATATAAACCCCGATCACGTCCTAATACGAACGACACTAAAACAACAACTGACACGACTAGAAAAGACCTACGCAGCTAGACAAAAAAAATGGAATGTTGAGCTCTTACAAGAGGAGAACAAGAAAAAGGAATATATGCGGAAGTATTTGATAGACTCGGCGACTTAATAATAACGGATGACATACAAAAGAGCTGTGAAGGAAATATTGAAGCGGAAGCAACAAAATTTGACCAGAAAACAAAAAAGCGCGGGAAAGATTGGTTTGATGCAGAATGTGAAGAGGCAGTAGAAAACAAGAAACCAGGCAAGACGCAGCCTACTACAGGGCTACACTAAGGAGAGGTACAAAAAGCAAGAAAAAAGAATAAAAGAAATAGTAAAATCGTACAATAAAAAGAACCTAAAGAAGTTCTATAAAGATCTCAGACAAGAAAAACATGGATACCAGACGCAGGCAGGAGCAATAAGAAATAAAAATGAAAATCTATGTATTGAGAGCGAAGAAACTTTAAAAGCATGGACAGAATACTTTCAAGAAATCTTAGAAGACAATGCACAATACAAAATTGAGCGTTTAAAATTGCAATACAAAGAAAGAGGATAAAAAGACCTACAGGGAAAGATATAGAAGATGTAATGGCCGACATGAAAAGCGGAAAGAGGCCTGGTACAGATGATATTGAAGCCGAACTTTTAAAATATGCAGGAAAGGAAATGATCAGAAGACTCCATGATTTGGTTATAACGGCGTGGGAAAAGAAAGTGATTCCAAAAGACTGGCATAAACCTATTATATGCCCTATATATAAAAAAGGCGACAAATAACAAATGGGAAACTATCGGCTCATTGCTTTGTTAAATATTGCCTATAAGATTATGGCACATACAGGGTGACCCAACTAAACTACAAAGCTCGATTGCTCCGTTATTAAACAAGATATCAACTTCTGTTTTTCTGTATTTAATAGATATCCATTAGTTACACTTTTTAAAAATATTCTTCCCATATAAAGGTGGTCCTAAACTAGGCAATTAGACCAAAGTTGAGTTTTTGTTAATAGGACATCCTGTTTATCTACGTATATTTGAATTCTGATCAATTTGAAAAAAAGGTATTGTTGTGATTTTGACCACCCTGTACAGAATTAAAAAAAAACGTCAGCAGGGATCAGGTTTCAGAATTTTTTACTATAATACGGCACCAATTGCAAAAAGATGGACAAGAAATAACAAAGGGTGTAAGTCTCGGTATAAGTGCTGTGATTTTTCAAAGATGGGATTTTTTCCCAGTAAGTGTCAGTTTTAACTGTGTAACAGTTGCTGCTAGACCCCTAATCATGTATACAAAGTTATTTTTTAACAGAGAATCGAAAGAAGTCTAGATATACAGAATGTTCCATTCAAAAAAACCTAACTTTGGTTCAGTTACCTAGTTTAGGACCACTTGAATATGGGAAAAATATTTTTAAAAAGCGCATAACTCATGGATATCTATTAAATAAAAAAATAACGGAGCAATCGAACTTTGTAGTTTGGTTGGGTCACCCGGTATAATAAAAAGAAGAGTACAGGAAGAGGCAGAGCAAAAAATAGGACAATATCAAGCTGGTTTTATGAAAGGAAGATCAACTGTGGATAATATCTTTATAATACGACAAAATGAAAAATATAGCTCTGCATACTATACTAATTGATTTCAGACAAGCATAGGACAAAATTAAAAGGACAAAGATTATAGAAGCACTACAGGAATTAAATTTCAAACAAGAAACAATAGATTTAGTGGAAATGACATTAACAAGTCCAGCCAACCAAATAAGACGATTATCAAGAAGTTTCTACTCAAATGTAGGCCTAAAACAAGGAGATCCGTTATCCCCTTTGCTTTTCAACATTGTACTAGAAGTCATATTGCAGAAAAATCACATAATCACTAATTACATGTTAACGCAATCATATCAGTGCTTGGCTTATGCTGATGATGTTATAATTATGGCAAGTACATAAGAAGAACTCAAAATGCTAATCAGGAACCTAGGGAACACAGCCGAAGAATATGGCCTAAAAATTAACAACGAAAAATCACATTACATGATACTAGATGAAGAAACAAAGGGAAATAATCAAGACCTCACAGTAAAAAATATAGGAACGGGATAATACCTTTTTAAGTACACAGAAAGTGCGGTATATTTGGGGGTCGAGATAAATAACAACGGAAATAGAAAAACGTCTGGCAGCAGGAAGTAGAGGTACAGGCTCTATTAAAAACATACTAAATAATAAAAACACTCCCCGATCACTAAAAATCAGAGTTTATAAAACAATAGTGAGACTGATAGTGCTATACGGGAGTGAAACCTGGACATTAACAAAAGCAGACACTGAAAAACTTGAAATCTGGGAAAGGAGGATCCTAAGGAAAATATATGATGGAGTGCAGGAGTTAGGACTAATGCTGAACTGGAAGAAATGTATTAAGACCAGACTTTAAGCACCATCGCACAACAAAACTGATTACGATGTTTAGAACACATACAAAGAGCCGAAGGAACACGCCTAGCCAAAAGAATTTTCAACACCAATCTAGGAGGCGGTAATCGAAGGGGACGACCAAATATAACCTGGTGGGAAAATGTAACGGAAGATCTACAGAAAGCGGGAATCAAAAATTGGAAACTACAAGCGCAAGATAGGAAACAATGGAAAAGACGATTCAAAAGCCATGGGCCTAAACGCCTGTCATCGAGCTGATATAATTAATATATTCTGAATGCGAGTTATAGGCATAGTGTGCTCGCCCAATGAAATTTCATTACGCTTGTTTCGGCTAGTCTTTATGAAAACATCGGAAAATTAAATTTCAGGAAAGCAAGTGAAACTAATTCTTCTGATGCTTTGATAAGGGCTAGCTGAAACCAAAGCTTACATGGTCTTTGCTGGAACATAGCTTAATGAAGTTCATCATGTATCATTGAATGACCAAAACCATTACTCTCAACGAAGGCTCCAATATTACAGTTTATTAAATTTAATCAAAGCAGAACATCGAAGTATAAGAAAACATATCTTTTACAAAACGCAATTGAACAGTTTTGTTTTTATATGAATTAAATAAATGTTTTGTATACCTCAAGCATAATATTAAATTGAATAAGCAGACAAATAAGTAAGTGTTTACAATTTTAATGTGATAAAGCTAATCAATATAAATAATTTATTACAAATAATAGTTTCTAACACTCTAATACACCAATCCCAGATCTGCACATAGAAGGTGCACGAAAAAAATTCTGGTCTAATTTTTTCAAACACCCCAACTATCACTAACGACAATAAGATAGAACTGAAAAATGTTTTTAATAAGTATTTGTAATTTAAGCTTAATGAAATTTTTTGATTTTTACATTAATTATATAAAACAAAGATGTACAAGAAAAATAAATGAACTACTTTTCCTCGCACCACTCATTCTCCTTACGAACCTGTTCTTCTTCGGATGCAGTAAAATCGTTTTTGATATTAAAAGTCTTACGAATCTCCTCTGGAGTTTTGCCTTTGATCATGTTGGCGACAGTTTTACACGTTACATCTAAAAGCCCCTTAATATCGAGGTAGTTAGCGGCTAAAATTAGTTCGAAAAGAGTTCCTTGATCAACTTTTTAAAAATCGGCGTCCCACGAGGAAATGTCGTCGGTTCGTTTCTCTTTGTTTTCGTCGTCTTCAGGCGGTGGAGGATCGTCTTTGTGGTATGTCGCCCACTGAATTACTTTTTTTAAGATAGCAGAATTAACGTTCGGTAACGGAACGACTTCTTCCTCGTCGTCGTCCATACCCAAATCTTCCAACATAGTCTTGATTGTCACCGAACATTTCGCTATTTCAACGTCAATTTCGAAAGTTTCGCCGTCTGATGATTGCAATTTTATGTTGGGCATCTGAAACAGCAATGACACCGGTAATTAAAACACGTTAGAGCTGAATTATCTGAATATCATAAATGTGATTTGTCCAAATCTGTTAAATCTTACCTTTTCGAATTTAGTTAGTTGTAATTTTACTAAAATATTCTCAAAATAGAATCGCTCGTACAATGGCCGTCTATTGGAATACAAACGACTATGCCGCAAATGTGAAAACTAATTGATTTACGCATGTCATTAGATGCACCAATAACGTTCACTTGTAAAAGGCGGTAATTTTAAATTTGATTCTAAATCAGAAAATGTGCACTTCAAAGATATAAATGCGATAATTTAGATAATTTAATTTAAATGAATTTAATAAAAGTGATACAGTAAATAAATAAAAATGATAATCATTTTTTCAAAATTAAATTCTCATATTCACAAGCAGTCCTTCAGGACTAACAAATATAAATACCGTCGTTTACCTGTAAACGTCAAATTATATACATAAATCCATTATTTAAAATAAAAGTTAATTTCAAATAATTTGTGTTTGCATTGATAATTCATGTTGACCCTGATTTGCCAAAAAACAAACCAGAAAACTGCTTTTGAAAAAAAATGCCATTTTTGTTCTTGTGAAGAATATATACAGGGTTTCTATAAATGATTGTCTCATCAATTAAATGAACAAAATTAATGATAAACGACGAACAGCACACAATTATTACAACTAGGGACAAGAATTAAAACGGAACGATGAAATAACTGACAGACTGATATTAGCATAGATTAATTCACTTTCAATTTAAGCTGCAAGTTTGCATTTTTTAGACAATCATTTATAGAAGCCCTGTATAAATTAATTGAAACTGTATCAGAAAAAGTATATATAAAATCTTTATAAAGTGAAATTTTGTGGATGTTCGTCCAAGCTTTATCAAGAAGTTTATAAAATCAAGTTCGTTTGGATCTTCGTCCCTGCATCACATAACCCAGTTTGTCTTTTCACCTGCTTGCGATATGGCACAGACAAACAGGTTAACCTACAAATCTCATCAAGCAAGCGACATATAACGTTCGCCTTTTGGTTTAATACCTATTCTCGCCAGTCTATTTGGGGAAATGCATTCTGCACGTTCGTCTCACTAAGACTAAAATCTTAATCTCAAAACAAAATATACACGGAATCGCTTCGTCTTTTTGTCAAAACATGTATCTTCATCTCCTATATGACCGGGTATACGGATGTTAGGTAACCCAGACGGCATGGTTTATACCTTGATTATTCCCTTAACATGCCTACAATATCTGATTATTCAGACATTTCTGAAATATTCCTAAGCTTATTATTAGGGATATGTGACAGTCCAAAACGTACCCTTAATAAATGAAATAATATTTGAAATTAACTTCTGACACTACGAATTGTTCAACTGCGTTTTTCTCGGAAACAGATGAAATTATCGTATTTAAACAGGAGTACCAATATTGTGTAGAAATGATGTTTACGTCATATTCTCTAATCAAAATCTCTAAAAAGTTTTCTCAAAAAAAGTTACCACTCGATTTCATCATCAGAAATCATTCACGTGGCGCCCCCTACAACAAATTGTAAAATAGTACATAAAATAATGTTCTTGGTCTAAAGGTAAGTGTCCATTTGAGAGTTAACTCGCGCAAGTTACTCTCGATAGTCACCAAAGACAGTATCCATTTGAGATTAATTTGAAGAATTTGTACTATCAGATAGAAAACTAAAAACTCGCCGACTGCTTACTCTCAGACATATCTGTCAAGAGAATATCCATTTGAGATATTTGTTTCATTATCTACCTTTCTTTGTGTAGTAAGTGCTTTGTGTGATATTAAAAAAAATATAAGTACAGATATTAATAATGAATGTACAAAAACTTCGAGCAATTATTATTGCACATACACTGTTAAAGAAAGCAAAAAAGAAGAAAACATGTTGGATCAAACCATGGATTCAGAGAAGGTGGGAATTAGGAGCATGTTCCACACTAATTAGGGAACTTAAAATTGAAGATGCTCAACAATTTCGGAACTTTGTGCGTATGAGTGCAGCACAAGTGCAATTTATAATAGATTCAATTGGACCAGTAATTTTCAAAATGGATACAAAGTTAAGAAGAGCTATTTCTGTTTATGAACGCGTTATGGTTACATTGCGTTTTCTAGCCTCAGGTTTGAATTGAATTATTAACAGAATGAGAAAACTCATCTACTAAAATTGCAGGTGATTCCTACTCCAGTCTTCAGTATTTATTTCGTATTCCTAAATGTACAATTGGTAGGATAGTTAAGGAAGTAACGCGTGCCATTTACAAATGCTTAAGGGAAAAGTATATAAAGGTAAAAATAAGATTCTGGGGTAATTATTTGTAGTTTTATTTTAAGTAAAACGTTTTTACATTGTATTTTTAAGTGATATTCAGTTTTGTTATAAATCAGAATATGTAAATTCATTGACATAATCCCTTGCTGAGCGAGGAGCCAGACTTGACTCGAGTTCAGGTGAAAAAGCAGATGCAAATGCAGGAGAAGGCATCGGTGTAGAAACTGATGGTGTGCTTGAAGTACTGATGGTATTGTAGAGTTCCTCATCTGTAATGCGGACGATCACTTTACGAATTTCGCTTTTTAGCCTTGCTCTATTCAATTCTGATCTTAAAGTTCTTAACTCCAATGCAACATATTGACCAAATAGGTCAAATTCATCAGGTTCTTTCTGAAGGGTTTGTAAGGCACTTTCAAATAGTGCGTTATCATCGTCACGTTTGCGCTTCTTTGGTGGACGTGTTGTTTTCAGTCAATTTTCGTTTTGAGTATATTCCTGAGTGTATTCCGATATTTCGTTGGAATCTTCTATCTAAAACAAACAAACAAAATATACATATTTTTACTTTATTAAAAATTAACGCAAAAACTTTTTACAGTTCCCAAGTTCCCAGACGAGTGGTTAAGACATTCTAAAGCTTTTTTACCAACGATGGAATTTTCCTCATTGTTTAGGCGCAATCGATGGTAAACATATTGTTATGCAATCTCCTAAACATAGTGGAAGTCATTATTACAACTATAAGGGAACATACAGCATTGTGCTGTTAGCTGTCGCCGATGCAGATTATAAATTTACTTATGTTGACGTTGGATGCAACGGTCGTATATCGGATGGAGGGGTTTTCCTAAACTGCTCATTAGGTAAAGGACTAGAGCGAGGTATTTTACATATACCTGATAGTGGACCTTTGCCTGGTCGAGAATTGCCTGTACCATATTGTTTTGTTACTGATGATGCGTTTGCCATGAAACCTTATATTTTGAAACCTTATCCATTTCGTAACCAACCTGCGCCAAATAGAATTTTTAATTATAGGCTCTCCAGAGCTCGCCGTATCGTAGAAAATTCTTTTGGTATAATTGCTAACAAGTTTCGAGTTCTTCGAAAACCTATGAATCTAGATCCGGAAACAGTGACAGATATTGTTCTGGCAATATGCACTCTGCACAATTTTTATTAAGGGCACCAACACGTTCCAACTACCTACAATCAGGACTAGTTGATTCTGAAAACGAAGAAACTCGTCAAATAGTACCAGGTAGTTGGCGAGAAAAGCATTTCTAATAATGTTTTTTTCACTAAATAGAGGTAATCGCAATAATTATACAGTTTCCCAAAAAGAAGTACGGGATGAGTTTAAAGAATTCTTCATGACAACAACTGGTGAAGTTCCATGGCAATACCAACATTTATAATGTTATTATTATTAAGCTATGTATCATTAAATAAATACATCCTCAAATTTTAATTTTTTTTGTTACTATAAATTCAAATTCTTATAGCCTTTTAATGTCTCATCCTTGCCAACAACCGGTCAAACAAGTTGTAAAATAAAAATATCACGTACTAAAAGCTCTATTTACTTACATTTACTGATGACTTGGTTAATGCCATTGAAGACTTTGTGTGACTACTGGTGAGAATAGGGATTAAAAATTTTAGTGCAGTAAAATATGGCCATTTACTTGTGTAAATTTCATCTGCCCCACTTCCACTTTTTGGGTTTTTGTCTTCTTCAGTTCCTGTGACATCTAAAATCTATAATAATCGAAAATCTGTTGTTTTCAAATCTCATTATACTTACTTGGTTCCTTAAATTGTGAAGCTTACGTTGAATTTCTTCGGAAGTGCTATTGAATTCCGCTGCGATCTGCTGTACTATTTTATTTTTGCATCCCTATTTCTGTATTCATTACTCTTGGTTTCCCATAAAACAGTATTTTCCTCATATATACTTATCAAACTACAGGTGTCATCTTTTGACCACTCTTTACGAGTAGCTGCCATTCTAAATAATTAACAGCGAGAACTATCACAATACGAAACTAATTCGTAATTTAGAAGTAACTATCTGTTACTAAAAATAATACGTTTACATTTGAGAGTTAAATGCTGCGAGTAAGCTATCTGATAGTAACATGAATACTCTCCGATGCTTACTCGCAAAAGCGTATCGACATGCGAGAACTACTCTCGAGAGTTTCTCGCGCTTGTTAACTCTCAGATGGATACGTACCTTAAAGTTATGCCTCTCTCCCGATTTTGATAAGAATTGATTTACAGTGAAATAATTAACAAAAATGAAAAAAAAAAGAATTTAATTTAAAGTTCTGTTTTTTTTTCACAGCAATATTTAATTATGGAATATTGGGTCCTATGGTCGTATTTTAGCCTAAATAACCCACCCTTAGCCTATGTCCCAATAGTTATGAATCACTTTGTATAAATAAATTAAGGAGTTTTTCTTGCCCCTTCTGCGCAAGCCTAATATACGAGGATGTATTGATATCTAGTTAGCCTAGACCAGTTCCTTGCATAAACAAAATATTGCGTTACCATAGCAACGAACAATAACTTATTAGAAGTGTCAGTGTAAAGTTTGACGTCAAAAAAGTAAACCAGAGTCATGCAATAAATTAAATGAAAAAGATGTCCACCGAAATTGTGAAAATCGAAAAATTGGAGTGTCGAGCTATCATCAAGTACCTGTATTTAAAAGGGTTAAGAGGTAAGCAGATTTACGAATATATGCTTAATACCCTTGGTGATCAAAGTCCTTCGTATGCGACCGTCAAAAATTGGATTTTATCAGACCGTCGAATTGGGCTAAAACGGATATCTGAAGCACTGAATATTTCATACGAACGCGTTCATTATATGGTTCACGTCAATTTGGACATGAGAAAAATTGCTGCAAAATGGATCCCCAAATGTTTGAATGTTGACCAAAAGCGTGCAAGGGTAGAAGCATCGCGTTCGATCTGTGCTCGATTTGAAAACGATGTAGACTTCTTAAACCGAATTGTTACTATGGATGAGACTTGGGTACATTTCTACGATCCAGAAACAAAGCAACAATCGATGGAATGGCGACACTCTGGTTCTCCAAGACCTAAGAAGTTTCGTGTCCAAAAATCTGCTGGAAAAGTTCTTGCTTCAGTTTTTGGGATTGCCATGGAGTAATCATGATTGATTTTTGGATAAGGGTAGAACAATAACTGGAGATTACTATTCGACATTACTGACCACTACGGGAAAATATTAAAGAGAAAAGACGCGGAAAGCTATCCAAAGGTGTTTTGTTTTTGCAGGACAACGCCCCTGCACACAAATCTCATGTTGCCATGCAAAAATTCGTGATTTAGGGTTTGAATTACTAGAACACCCCCTTATTCACCCGATTTGGCTCCGTCCGACTATCACCTCTTTCCTCAACTGAAAAAAGTTTAAAAGGTCGTACATTTTCTTCCAACAAGGAGGTAATAGAAGCTGTGGAGGTCTGGTTTGCAGAGCAAGAAGAAAATTTTTTTGAAAGGTCTAGAGACGTTGCAGGTTCGCTGTAATAAATGTATCCAATTAAGAGGAGAATATGTTGAGTAATAAAATATTTTGACATTGAAATTTTGTTATATCAATCATCCCAAAGATTATATATTAAATATTCCATGATTATATAATGCTGTTTAGGAAGTGTCCGGCAAGAGTTTGACGGGTGATCTCACTCAATGAACAAAACGAAAAACCTTAATAACTTTTTAGAATTATTGTTAGAAAAAAAAAAAATAGTTGAGCTTTTTCATAAATTTGGATACCCGCCTATGACTATTTTAAGGTAGAGTGAGATCAAAACCTTAAGACAGCAGCGCAGGAACTCATTTTTTAACAAAATAAAGATGCAGTCTTAGATCAGGTAAGAGGGGAAACTCGTAATCGTACGCAAATTTTTGTGACAGAGTGCCTCCATTTCATAGATGCCATCGTATCAAAAAAGCAAATCATTCTTACAAATAAAAAGAGACTCGAAATCATACGCATAAGTGATTTTAAGTCAATTGCAAGAGCAGATAAAATAATAAAAATTGAAACTATAATTTTGTATTTGCATATGTACTGAATTTATTTCATAAATGTACAGTATGTATACAGCCTGTTCTACAGGGTATTCGGAATAAAGTCATATATTTATAGTAATTTACTTTCCTTTTTTCAACACACAATTTATCATTTCATCGGTTTCGCTTCTCGCTTTCGCATCTCTAGTTCTTCGTGCAAAATATTTAGCATCTTTCTTCCGATATCCCCGCAATTTCAGGTATTTCACTCACCAATTGTTCCACACGATATCATAGACTTTTTTGACGGTTTCCGGCGTGGTTGTGGATTTTCGCCGTCCTTCACGTGGACCACGCTTAAATTCTGCTCCCTACTTTTTAGCGATTGACATTGAATGAGCAGAGTTCCCGTAAACTTTTCTCAACTTTGGATAAATTTTCTTGGGGTTAATCCATCAAAACGAAAAATTTTATAAAAGGCACAATATTTAAGTTTAGCCATTTTATCAAAAAAATCGTGTAAACAAACTACTTGAGCGGACAAGTTGAAACTTAGTTCATATATTTCTATTGGTCGTTGAAGCCTTCGTGTGGAGTTAGAGGTAACGTTCATTAAAAATTCATGTAGTTCATTAGCAGCCTACGTTTGACGAACAAACATATCATTGCATTTCGGTACGTACAATGCTTACAGTGACTTACTTATCCATAATTATTTCAATTTTATCTTGTTTCTTGACAACTAATTTAATAATTTTAACTGTTAAGTTATGCTTCAACGTTGCCAATATTCAGTTGCATATGAGATCAATTTTAATAGCACCCTGAAACCAATTTCTTTAATGCCTTGATAAAGAAGTCATCGAAACGTAGGCTGCTAATGAAGTACATGAAGTTTCATTGATAGATACCTCTAACTCCACGCCAACGACCAGCAGAACCTGTGAACTAATAATTAAAAAAAGAGAAAATGGAAAAGTTGAAACTTGTTATACGAACTAATGATACATTCACCCATGCTAAAAACATAATTGTTTGTCGATTGCAGCATTATCTCTGTGTCAGACAGAGAACTTTGCACCTTACCCTCGCACTGGCCTAGATAACAATGCACCATGCGGTCGGTCATCAACTGTTTCAGTTTCAGAGAGTATTAATTTTGAAAAAATGAAAATTTAATCTTACCTCTAGTATCACAAAAATTTAGTTTCGCTTATTATTTTTAAAAATGTTATTATTTAAAAATTGTTGACAATTCCATTTTCTATTAATTTTGCCGTTTGTTAAAATTGACTGTTTACAATGACAAATTTTTGGATTTAAAATTGACATAATTTTTATACATGCGGAGAAAGACTATTTATACTTGGCCTGTCTAGACGATCAATTTCGTGAGTTATTAAGATTGTTAAAAGTGGACTCATCTTACCTTCGACTTTTTCAAAGATAAACTTTGATGCCTTTCAATATGGTAAAATAAAATTAATCCTTCTTCCTTGTTTGCAGCATTTTATCAACATCCCTTGCGCTTCTTGATGAGTTTGCTACTAATAAATTACTTAATGTTTTTGTTTTCTTGATTTATCGAAGTCGGCACGGTACTTGGACGTAAAGGTTGTGGATAAACTTCATTCGCTCTTGCGAAAAATCTTATCAAGAGGTTTTCAAAAAATTTTGACTTTAGAAGTCGTCTTTCCGTATATACCTTTTTTACAAACTAAAGAGGTCAGTAAAGGGTTTCTTACATTTTCACCAAATATAAAAGAAGTCTCGACTAAATTTTTGATTCGAAAAATAAAATCTTAAATTAATAATCAGTGTTTATAGACTCTTGGTCTTTAACATGTCCACATGTCCATGTTTTGAACGAAAAATATAATTGTCATCAGAATATACAGGGTGTCCAGTAACTCTACGGACAAACTTCGTGTAGTGATTCTAGACCCAAAAATAGGAAAAAAGGTTCATATAAGCCTAGGTCCAGAAACACTTAATTTAAGTGTTAAAAATTTTGATTTTTTTATTTTTGGCGATAATTTGCGAACAAATTTGAATGTGGTCCTGAGTTACTAGACACGCCGTATAAATAGAATTTACAATAGTTTAAGCATTGGAAAATACTTTAATAACGGACAACATATTTATTTACACTAGTGTAATTAACTGCTACGACCATCTCGTGCGAAAAAGTTTTCAACAACGTATTTTTTCTCAGACTACATCGCATGAGGTAAAATTCCTTTTCTGATAACAATTTTGATTTGAACTCAACTTTAAAACATAAAGGAAAAAAAGTCGAAAACGATTGATGTATTGTTGGTTGCTTTATAGAGGGTTATTTAATATGTCACTGTTTGTACATACATATAGGTACTGAGATGGATTACGCACAAATATTTTAATAAAAAAAATGTTAATTACATTTAGAGCAATGAGAAACTCTTTGTTTGCGTTTCAATTGCTTATCTATCCCAAGGCTTGGGTTCGTTCGCACAATGACAAAAATGCTTAAATTAACAAATTTATTTATGGATAAAAAAATGATTTTATATGGAACAAACAATAATAAATCCTAAATTTAAAATTCTTATTACGCGGGGTGCATGCATAAACTAATAATAAATAGGTAGTTTCTATTTTCACCAACCTTTCGTTTCCATTAATAGATGATGAGGTCAAACACCGTCCAGTTATCTTAGAGTTCACCAAGTGCACTTTTTAATTATCGTCAAATTTTTGGATAATCAATATTACTTTTGTAAGATCATTTTAATCTTAAACCATTTGTATTTAAAATTTCAAACTCAACATGATGAATGTTTCACGATTTACTAGTGAATATTGAATACTTAATTGTCCAAAACTTTATGGCTGACCGTTCAAATCTGAATGCCTATTTCGAGTTAGAACACGCAGTACCCTCCTCTCCTGTTCACACCTTGAACGTTATTTTTTAAATGTTTTTTTTTCACTTACTTTTAATACCTAAAGTTCTCTGTTTTTAGACTTTTAACCTTCCAACACCACAATTATTTCGTTCACTTTAAGCTTGTTAAAGCTAATGCACGTTCGTCATTTCTTTGCACACTAAAGTTATTTATATCGTTCACAAAAATTAATTTTGATAACACTTTTCACAGAGCGTTCATTGTATATTTCATTACTGCTACCAACATAACTTACTTACTAAACAAATTTATTTCTTTAATTAAAGGAAAAAAATTCATTTAGACAAACTAAATTATTACGTTAATAAAAATATGGATTGGGTCTTAGAAATTCTTAAATTTACTTTATCTCTCATTTAAATGGAAACTTTTAATATAAATCTTTCTTTGATCAATATCAATTTTAATAAATAAATTTTACTTATTAAAAATAACCCTTCACTGCAATACACACATTCAAAATAACAGAGGTCCAAGAATTGATCCTAGCGAGCCACCAGTAGAAACTGACAAATACTCTGACAATTTATCATCAAAAACTCTTGAATGAAATGCTTAATAGCCATTAGAAGGTCATAATTAATTGCATGGAAAGTTTTCAAAAATCAAGCAGAATCTAAGCCAACTATAACCAGAATCTAAACTCGCAATTATATCGTCACTAACAGAATCTAAAGCAGACGTAATCTAAAACCAGACTGCACTTCTGGGAGTAGGTTGAATTTGAGGTGAGCACTAATTTACTTAGCTACTATCTTTTCTAAAATGTTTGATAATGGTGAAAGAATGCTTATAGGGCGGAGATTCTTCGCTCTTCTTTTTTTTTGGCAATGGCAAAACATGTCCAATCTTTCATGAAACAGGGAAAGTAATTTAATTATTAGTATTATAATAATAATAATTATTATTATCCGGATTCCTGAAAAGAAGCAACTTTAATCCCAATCCTAAAGCCCAATAAATTTAAACTATAGCCCTCTAGTGTTTTGTCCTATTAGTCTCACATGATGCATGGGAAAAATATTAAAAAGTACAGTGAACAGAAAACTTCAAAGACTTCCTAGAAGAAAATAACGGATTGGTTGAACGACAATTAGGATATAGAAAAAAAATCTACCGCTGATCACTTGGTCTTCTTGGAACATAACTGGAAAAACTTTTGGTATGACTTGGAAATACGGAATCTTCGAAAAGTTGATATAGATTTGGATTGAGAGCAAAGCTTCCGTTATTTGTTAAATTGTTCCAGACTAATAGACGCTTTAGGTTGCAAAATAGCGATATTTATTTTAGCGTAAATACAATATTAGAAAACAGTGTTACACCTTCAGCTGCACTTTGTTTGCAGTAGCAATCAACGATATTGGCTTGAACATTTATGCAAAAGTACAGTATTGCTTATATGTTAATGACCTGGCCATATTTAGTAGTGGTAAGGTAGTTGGACAAATTACTAGACATTTGCAAACAAAGTAAACCAAATTATCAACAATATAGTAATGGCATTGGACACGTGTTTACCAAATTTTTACACTCCTGTCGACTAAGAAACCGCCATTACCATCTTTTATTTTATCTAAAAAAGGAATGTCGTACAGTGTGTGAGTGTTGCTAAATTACTCTCCGGCTAGAAATACGCAACTGATGATGATGGATAAGATTCACTGTATGAGTATTCGGTACTGTGTAAGTTCTTTCCTAATACGCTGTTAAAAAATATGTACTGCAAGTCTGCAATGATGTAGGTACATACAGTATCGAAAGAAAATACTAATAAATTCACATGTAACGACTTAAAGTCGAACACCCTAAACCCAAACTCAAGATTAAACTAGGTTAAAAGCCGGTCTGCAGACCGGCGGACGACTTGATTAGGAACCCATATAGCACTGTTAATAAAAATATTCTTTTATATAAATAAGTATATGAAAAGTCAGAGGCGTCTGCTGGATTAAGTCATATCCACCCAGAGCAGGGAAACGTTTTTTTCGACTACACCTTTTTAGGTATTTTTGAAAACATTTTGTCATGCATATTTGAAATTGTCTTGGTTAGCCCGTCATTTTAAGGTATCGCTCGATGGGTGGTCGTATTTATAAAACAGGCACCCCCAGGCCTCACCCACATGAGTGGGAAAAGGTGTTTTTTTATTAGACGTCGTTCGGCCCGGGGGCATGCCCAAGAAATCCAGCTTTCACAGCTTGAGGTCAGGCACACCCCCACGGTGTGTATAGAAGGAGAACACCGGGAAAATTAACTCAATTATTATATGTGATGAGGACTACTTTAGAAAATTAACTATAACCAGAACTTTAATAGTCCGATACTCAGTACTATAGCAACACTACTTAGACCAAGTAAGCCTAAGCTCAGAAATAAATTCTCGTTTATATATTTAGTCCAGAGATTGTACTTGCTTCCCGATTGCGTTCAGGGCACACTATTTTAACACGTAGGTAGTAATAAAAAAATGGGTTTGATATTTGAGATCGGCGTGATCACTAATTTATTGATTTCATGTGCCAAATGTTATAGATTTGAAGCTTTTTAGACTGGACGGTCAGACTAGTGATCATACATAAAATTCATAATAAACGAGGTCGTTGAAAATTATTACATTGATTATTAGTCAAGTAACACAAAAACATTTAGTAACCTACAAAACATTACAGTAAAAAACTGTATTTGTTACTAAATTGTAAACGTCATTTATATATATATTTTATATTGGTCTGCTACACGAGGATATATTTGCATATTTTCTGCACAAAGCTGATAACTGCAGCCCTCATATGTGATCGTAAATTTTCTTGTTGTTAAGTTTTGTATTCCGTAAAGTGACAACAACATATTTTTTAACGTCTTCTACGTCATTCACCCTCAAAGAGAGAAGCTTGTCACACCGGCAAGCACCAAAAATTCCAAAAATTGTAACAACTTTAACATCCGATGGTCATCAGGAGCTTCAACAAGAAATTTTTCAACTTCTATTATTATTTAAAAAAATGTCAAGTTAAAGTATCACTTTTTTTGCAACGTTCCTAATAGGGAAACAAACCTGCAAACTACAGCATTTTCTTTAATTTCCAGATAGGTTTAACATGGACCATTTCGACCCCAAAGAATTTTTCTGATAATGAAGATACACCAAAAACATCTTCCGTTACACCAGTTACGTTATTGTTTTCCTGCCAATTTTTAAATTCTTCATATTCTCGTTTATATCTTGCTAAAGACTTCGCTGGCAGTAAACTGAAAATCACGTTGATGAATCCTTTTTTATATTTTTTGATATAATTTCGAAAAACTCTAATTGTTTTTATAAGGCTTTCGAGTTTCGAGAAATAATTTGGAAGAAAACAAAATCTGATCATTTTTAATTTTATTTATTTGTTTACAATATTGTAACAAATAAAATATTATACAAGACACGCCAGGTAACTGGTTTTACTGGTTTAAGTAGGTAATTGACTCTTTATTCATTTTACCTGTCTCGTAATGTAAAATATCTACTCTTACAAAACGGAGCTGTATTAGGAAAAATTTGAGAGTTAGTGACTATGGAGGTTTATCTTTATATGTTTCTACTTTCTTAAAGTGTTACCAATCTTTATTTTAAATGTTACCTATAAATTTTAATTTTTTTGATATTTTGTAGTGTTATTATTTTATTTTGTTATTCCTAGTATTTTATTAAAATTGTAGAAACTACGTCTCTTAAGAGCACCTAATTAAATTTGAAGAATGTTTAAATAGTTTCTTTATATATATATATATATATATATATATATATATATATATATATATATATATCCTCTTTTAGTTTATGTATAATTTTTGTACCAGTAAAAGTATCATACTCCATTTACATAAAATATAAAAAAAGTCAAAGCGGAGAGAAAATTGAAACCTATACTACTAGCCTTTTATAGTAGATTTATTAAATATTAATTAATCAACCGCATTTCTCTGACAATTTTGATGCGTAGTAAACTCATTACAGGTATCGGTATCGCAAACCAAATCATACTCCACTTGATACATTAATATTTTGACTAACGCCCGTTATCTTTATATTTAATTTAATGTGATTAACCTTAAAGAATGTTAATACAAAAAAAAATTATTTACCTATAATGATATATTTATTTGAGGATGATAATAGTTACATTTGTATAGGTGGAATACCATTATCCCAGTGACTTTACCTAATTACATTAATTTTTCATTTTCCTTGATGATTTTATGATTACAATTTGAAAGTGTATAGAATTAGTTTTCGAATATTAAATTTAAAAATAATTTTGTACATACTTTCAATCTCAATTGATACAGGCTGCTAAATTTGTGTTGAATGGGTCAAGAGGTCAATTTTACGTTTTTCTTGTAACAAAACGTGTATCAATGCTTAATTTATCTGTCCCGTTAAAATGAAAGTCTTCCCTACACAAACAATTGTAATAAATAACTTTTATAAAATATTATTATGTAGGTACTTGAGATTTACTACATTTCACAGAAATGAGATTAAAAATCATTCATTAAAGTTTCGCAATCGATACCTGTATTAATATTATTATAATCTATGACCTCTTTGACCGCTTACGTATGTCGAGGTTTACAATTTCTTAAATTTTATAAACAATTAATTTATCTTCCCCTTTTTTCTATTTGTTGTTTCGCTCCATTTTTCCTGTCTGCCAGTTCTGTTGCTTTCTTACAATCCACATCTAATTTTTTTATTGTTTCACCAACCGCTTCTTTTTTCTTAATCTTGATCTTCTGGTGTTGGGTCTTGCCGTCCGTATTATTTTAACTTGTGTAGAGTTTTTCATTCTACACAAATGTCCAAACCATCCTAGTCTACGTTTTTCTATTCTCTCTAGTATATTGTCTACTTCTAAATTTGCTCTTATTTCTTCGTTTCTTTTTTTATCTAGACTACTTATGCTTTTAATTATTCTCAGACTTTTCATCTCGACAGCTTGAAGTTTGCTAAAGGTTAATTCCATGTCAAGTGGTACAGTTTTACAGATGGTCCGCAGTTGACTATCTCTGATTTGACTTAAATTTTGCATAAAAGTTCCTTTGTCATTCAAATAGACATATGTAAAATTTCAGCCTCAATATAAAAAACTTCTGGGTAACATGAGCCCTTTGAAAAAGGGCTAAAATCCTAACTGGGTCCAATGATATATTTTGTCATGTTTGACATCCTCAATAACCATACTATTAAAAATATCAACTCGGACTTCACACCTCGTAATAAATAGAAAGTTCAAAAAACCAACTATTTCTTGTCTATTTTAATTATTTCAAAAAACCTAAAAAAGTAAATGTATCTCTCTTATAGAGTAAGATGAGCTCTTTTTAATGGTTGTTGAATTAAAACGGTTTCAGGCGTACCACTTGAGATATTGGAGTTTAAAAGTAGGCTAAATTAAAAAAAAATTTTTTAGTCAGATTGACTATAATGTATCTCTAAAAGTTTGCTATACTTAAGGAAAAAATTTTCAGGGTTTGATTACATCTATGAAAGAAACATCCACAAGAAAAATTACCCCATTTAAAATATTTGCCTGAAATATATAGCTACTTTAAAGTTTAGCTATTTTTGTCGCGACGACATTTTTACAAATATTTTGTACTTTGAACCCCAGGTGTGTTAGGTATAACTGCTTGTATACTTCATACATTTAGGAGTTGTACCATCCTAAAAGTTAAAAGCTACAGAAATTTTCAGAACCTTTCAAAGATTTTACCTCTTCTTTCAAAGGGCTCATGTTACCCAGTAATTGCATATTGGAAGCTGAAATTTTGCATATGTCTATTTGAGTGGCTAAGAAACTTTTGTGCAAAATTTGAACCAAATTGGAAATGGTCAACTGTGGACCCCTGTACCAGTTGACATGGAATTACCCTAAATTGATTTTTACTCAAAATTGTGTTTTCGCAACCATACGTTAGTGCAGGCGTAAATCTTTATTTTGGTTTTCGTTGAAATTTCTTTTTATTTAGTATTGTTGAATTTCTAGAGTGTATTACACTGTTTGCTTTTATAATTCTGTTGTTAATTTCGATTTCTTCTTTTCTGTTTTCCTATTTTAGTTCCTAGATAATTAAAATTTGCTTCTAGTTGTAATCTTCTGTTGTTTAAGTTTATATCAGTTATTTTTCATCTTTTGTTATAGCTAGAATTTTGGTTTTATAAATATTTATCCTCATATGTTTTTTCCTTAAGGTGCCATTCCATATTATAATGTTATTTTTTCGGTTCTCACAAAAATGGTTAATTGGTCGGCGTAAACTTTAATCTTCTTAATTTTTGGTTCGGCTAATTTTATTATCTCATCTATGAATATAATGAATAATAATGGACTAAATCATCCTTGTCTTAATCCGTTTTTAATGTGCAATTCATCTGAACTAGCATTTTGTCATTGATCTTGTGTTCTTATTCTCGCTTTCGTTTCGTTGTATGTACCTATATACTCTTAATAGCATCAGTTAATTGTATTCTTTTCTGTTTTTTAGGATGTTCCATAGTTCTGTTCTGTTTATGTTAACCATCCTGCAGAAATCATATATGGCGACACACGATGACGTCGACGTAGACCATAGACAAAACGAATACACGAGTTTTGTACTTTTTGAATTCTTAGGGATAAGTGCTTATATATATATACAAGGCCCATACACAACATCACAGAAGTTAAACTTACTCAAAACCAGGGCGTCACATAAATTTTTACGTATCCGTGTAGACATTAGTTAACGATACGGATATAAAACTCTTAGCGCACCATACGACTTTCTGATGATCTGCGTAACATGTTCTTTAAAACGTAGGTTACTGTCTAATTGAAGGCCAAGGTTTTTGGCAACATTAGTAAACTGGAGAATTTCCCCATTGATTCCAATTGTTAGGTTATGTTGCAGATGTTCACGAAATTGCTTGAAACAGAATAACAAAATAGACGATTTACTAGGATTAACAGTTAGAGAATGATTAGAAGCTTCGTTGATCAAATTAGACAGATCCGTATTAATATTTGACTGAACAGTAGTGACCTCAGCTGCGTATCGTCAACGTATAGATAATATTTGCAATATTGTAGACAAGAAAATAAATTGCTAGTGTAAATCGTAAATAACAAAGGTCCTAGAATTGAACCCTGAGGTACACCAGTAGGAATGACATTTGGATCAGAAAAATTGTTATTCAGTTTTACTCTTTGGGTTCTGTTAAGTAAATAGTGTTTTTGCTGAAACCGTAGTAGTGTAAAATCTAACAAAATCAGAACAACATTCCGATTAACATCAAATGAAAGTAAAATTTCATCAACTACAGCAGATAATACAGTAGCACAGCTATGTTTAGGCCTGAACCCAGATTGGACTTCAGGTAATTTGTTGTAGGTATTCAGATAGACACGTATTTGACGTTCGATTATTTTTTTCCAGAACTTTAGATACTGCATTAACAATGCTGATAGGACGAATGTCCTTTAGTTCACTACAATTCTTTAACTTAGGAATAGGTATAACGTAAGATTCCTTCCACTGAGAGGGAAAGTACCCTTCAATTAGGCAAGAACTAATTATATGAGTCACCGTGGGCAGGATGGCGGGGCAACAAATCTGCAGCATTTGTGTGGATATATTATCTGGACCAATAGACTTTGATGTTATGTCAAAAACAACACCCCTCACCTCTTCAACTGAGATAGGTAGCATTAAAGTTAAAATCACCATTTACTTTATCACTTACTTTGTTTGAATAAAAATGTAATGTGTTTAAACAAATGGGATTTAAATTGTTAGAAACAGAAGAGAAATGGTTATTGATTAAGTTTACATTCTGAATATAAGCTGTTAAGCACAGAGGTCTTTACAGTTGATATTTAAGCTACCAAAATATGCCCTTTTTTCTCTCCGAAGTGACAAAGATACTAAATTACGCAGAGATTTATAATATTCAAACGTAGCTGGTTTACGATTACGCCTAAATTTGGTAAGGGCAGAGTCCCTTAATTGCATCATGAACTAACTGTATGTTATGTGTAATCCACGGCGAATATTTCTTATGTGGAGTAGATGTAATAATGGGAGCGTGTATGTCGAAAAGTTGTATTATATGATGATTAAAAAAATCAAATTTTCCATCAATACGCTGCATATGATACATGTTATGCCAAGGAATTGACACTAAATCTCGTTAAATTATATGTCTATCAACGTTAGATAGATTGCGATAGCTTTTTGGTGGCTCAACATCACCCCTCATGAGAATATCTACCACTACATAAACCAAACGATGATCACTAAGACCATGAAGATCTGTGATACCATGTCTAACAACTGCGGATTCTTGTGTACATATAACATGATCTATAAAAGAAGATGTAGTTGCCGTGACTCGAGTAGGGTTATTGATGATTTATACTAAATTTAGTCCTTTCAGTATAGATAGATACCGATCTGAATAAGAGGTATTTTCTAACTAATTAACGTTAATATCTCCTAGACAAAAAAATTCATCGTGTTCAAGTAATAAATCCGGAAAATGTTCTTCAATGTAGTACAAGAATTGGTAGATATCGGATCCAGGAGAGCGATATACCACCCCTACTGCCATCTTTCTGTCATTTAAAATTATAGATATTCATAATTGTTCAATAGAAGAATTAATTACAGTATATTTATTCATGGTCTTGAAAGTTAAACTATTTTTTATAAACAAACCCACCCCTCCGCCTAACGTAGTCCGATCTACCCTTACAAAATTGAAACCAGGAATATAAACTACTTGGTCTGGTACGTTTGGTTTAAGCCAGGTCTCCTCTTCAGCCACAATATCATGCAAGGATCTCTCTGTGTACTCTCGAAATTGCTCAATTTTAGCACATAAAGACCTAATATTAACATGAGCTAAATTAAGATTACTCATAACGAATTAAATAAATATGAATAATAAAGTATAATTACTACCTAAGAATAAAATATGTGCATAAGAATAGTATATAGTAATGATGTTGTCATGTTTGTATAAAGTAGAAAAATTAACTTGTCAACTTAATGGTAACGATACCGATAAAGTAAAATTAATTTACTAATAGTTATAATTATCTTCCAATAGGTATAACTAATGGATAAATGAATAAAAACATAGTTGAAATGTAGTTATAATTTAATACTATAAAATTAAAGATAATGAAGGTAATGCAAACGCAAGATGTTTAGTGATACTAATAAATAAACAAGTTCAAGCGTATTTTAGAAATACCCAATGAAGTAATTTTGTAGGTTATTTCCAGAGGTGAATTTGCCGGCACTTATATCAACAATTGTGATAAATCGGTGCTGTTAGTGACTTTAGAAATCTTATTATTATGTTTAATTTTTATAACACCCAGATTAGACCATACATTTTTAAAACCAAATTTTTCGGCTGCTTCTTTCAATAACAACAAACGTTTTACCAGATAAGAAGTATTCTTGAGTTTGCGCTTGTTATTATAAATTAGATTACGTACAGTGATTTGAGTAAATCTAGCAATAATAGGACGATGCTGACCTGATTTACCCAGAAGTCGATGCACAACGTCAATACTGCTTTCGGGAATATCGACGTTCATTTTTTCTTTGATAAAGTTTTTTAGCACCAAGCTCGTATCTTCTTGAGGTGTTTCAGGTACTCCGAGTATACGTAAGATTCTTCGTCGATCATGCTGTTCGAGATCATCATTGTTGTTAGATAACTCCGCGATTTTATTTTCTAATACACACACTTTATTTTCAAGAGATTAAACTTTATCTTGCAACACTTGTGTAATTTGGCAAGCGATTTTCTTTGCGAGTTCTTCGATAAAATCAGAATTTTTTAGTATCGCATCTATGGTTTTTATCACTCCCTCTTCAATATCAGTTTCTATTTTATGACAAGCACGTGTTTTAGACATTTTGATTAAAAATGTTGGTTTGAGAATTTTGATTAAAGTAATATAAGCGACAGCAAATAACTACATCTACGCGCACATACACGGCTCGAGCTTGAAGTTATACAGAGTGTAAAAGCCAAATGGAATAAATTCAATATTTCGGTTACTGAACATATTTATTTATAGAAAAACCCAAAACAAGCCAAATTTAAATTATAAATTGACATTTTTCAAGGTAAAAATGTGATCCCTACCGTCATTCCCCCTTGAATGACAGGTACAACCCCCAAATTTTTAAATGGAAAGTATAGGTTTCTGATATATCGTTTAAAAGAATTCTCTATTCAAAAATGTTATTGTTTTCAATTGTTTTGCAAAATTAAAATACAATAACATAAAATCATGTGTTTACCGAAGTACGCTACAATACACTCAAAAACTAAAATGTAATAAAATGTAAGAACAAAAAACAAACTAGAATATCAATGAAGTAGATTTTCAACATATTCAGCATAAATCTTAGTCAACGAAACTTATTACCCATTTAATAATAGTTTTAATTTATAATACTACTCATTTCTAGGCGTTTTAAACAAACTAACATTGCCGCGAAAAAGGGTTTAATGTATTTTAATGGATCGTCTAAAAAGCACACTGTTGTGGTTTTTCTTATTATCAAAACCTAAATAGGAAATAAGTTTCGTTGACCAAGACGTTTACGGTGAACATTTTGAATATCTTCGTCACTAATATTCACAGTTTGGTTTTTGTTTTTACATTGTATTACATTTTGGTTTTTAGTGTATTGTAGCGTAATTTGCAATAAACTTAAAAACAACAACATTTTTGAATTGAGGATGAAGAGACCTTTCAAACGACACATCAGAAGCCTACACTTCCAATTTAAAAATTTGGGGATTCTATCTGTCATTCAAAGGGTGTGGATGGTAGGGATCATATTTTTACGTTGAAGAATGTCAGTTTGTAGTTTAAATTTGACGTGTTTCGGGATTTTTTATAAGTATGTTCAGTAACCAAAATAATGAATTTATTCCATTTGGCTTTTACACACTGTATATTTTTTTCCCGAAACTTCTTGATTTATCAGTTAATTGCCTTATCGAAAAAACATGGCTTTGCACGCTCTGGTATTTTCAAAAGCCGCTTTGAGATTCATTTAGTTCTGGTTCCACAATGTCTCTTAATCTTTTCTCAAGTATTGTTTCACACTCACTTTAACAAAGAAATTCCTCTATAGTTGTTGCAGTCACCTTTTTTGTAAATCAGGAGTATTATAGCTGTCTTCCAATCATCTGGTATTTTCATATTCTTCCATACTAATTTCAGAATTTTATGTAAACACATTATTCCTTTTTCTTTTATATGGTTAAGTAGCTCTGGTTTTATCATATCGTATCCTGGTGCTTTACCAACTTTCACATTTTTAGCGCTTTTTCAAGTTCTTTCATTGAAATATTATTTTTGTCATCTCCTATAATTGTTGCTTGAATATCTTTTTCTCCTGTTTTATTGTCGTCTTCTTAGTTTAGTAGTTCTTTATAGTATTCTTTCCATCGTGCCATTATAGATTTGATATCTATTAAAACGTTTTCCTCTTTGTCTTTATTTGTCTTAGAGATATGTTTTTTTCTTGGTTTGGTTTTTTTGGCTTCTAACACTAAATTTTTTCTTGTTTTTTTAATTCTTTACTATGATTGTATGCTTCGTTATGTTTTTGATGTAGCTAATTTTGCCATGTTCTTTTTTTAATCGCTTCGTGTATTTTTTATACTACCATCCTGGTTGTTTTGTATTTTTCCTGATTATAAAGGTTCTACAAGCTTTTCTTGCTGCCGATAATAATGATTCCTTAAACATAATCCAATTTTCTTCTACGTGGTCTGTTTCAGTTGAAAATTGTTTCTACTATTTCTTGATAGTTTGATTTGATTTCATTATTTTTAACATGTATGTTCTTATGGTTTCTTTATGTAATTTATTTTCAATTATTGTTTTATTTTTGTCAATTTTTTTCCTGACTTTTTCGATTAATAAATAGTGGTCACTACCTATCTCAGTACTTCTTATTACTCTGACATCTCTCAAGTGTTTCTTTTCAGTTCTTCTTTTTTTCACCGTTTGTTCCCATTACTGTCTGTATTGTTATTTCCTATTATTGCATTTTGATCACCGAAAACGTAGAAGTCTTTGTTCGTACGTCGAGTACATTTTGCAGCGTGTTCCAAAAATCGTCTTTTTCTCGCCCATATACAGCTGCAAACGAAGTTGTTCTAGCTAGTTGTATTTTTATTACAATAATTCTTTTGCTTAATAGTTCCCACTCAATAACTTTTTCTTTAATACGCCCACTTATTATGCAACCTACTCCTGCAAATGCTCGTTTATCCATTTTAACTCCTTTAAATATACATATGTTACTATCTCCTATCTCTATTATTTCATTTTCTTTTATGTTTTATTATAACTTTGACAGATTAAATTAAATAAATTAAATAAAAATTTTGGGACCTGCGAATAACTTAAAAATTCATTTATACTTTATTTTTGTTATTCGGAGTTTTTGTGGTATGAAAAAGAGGCCTTATCTCGATAACAACTGAAGATTCAGTGTCGATTTTCTTCGAAACGGTTGGCCAAATTGACATCTTTTAAGTATACTTTTTTGAGCTCATCACGCCAAGAAAAGAAAATCTTCAAACAACAATCCAATATACCGAGGGACAAAAAAGTTATGAACATTTTAATCTACGCGAAATGCTGCTGGTGGCGCCCTCTACAATGTACATCAAAATTGTGATCAGATTTAGGTTTCTCATGCTGAAAAGCTGCTGAATACCAAATTTTGTTAAAATGGTGCTTTTATTAAGGGAAATATTACCAAAAAACTTTTCAAAAGTCAGAACGTTGACACCCTGTAACTTTTTTTGCATGCACATTTGTACTGAGGTAAGTTAAGTTCAATCGAGTTATTTTTAGCTTCAGAATATGTGGTTTAATTTATGACCTACCTTTTTGTTACACCCGGTATAGCAACATGTTATTTTTATTTTTTATTTGTGGTTTTAGTAGGTCATTAAAATGTAAACGTGACAGTATAAAAATGTGGTCACCTTCGATAAGAAAAAAATTGAGAAAAAATGTATTTGATGATAATAATCTGCGCAAATTCTTAAAAACGAGAAAGAAGCAAGAAAACCAAATTTAATGTTTGAAATGACAACTATTTGCCTTTTTGCGATACTTATTAAGCCTGTGCACCAATTTTTTGAAGATATACAGCAATTTGATTCAATTTTTTAGCTCTTCTGCATTTTGATTTCAAGTAACCCCACAAAAAAATCAAGAGGTAATTTTTGTGGCCACTCTATTGATCTCTCTTCTAATCCTGTAACCGCAGAAAAACTTTCTGTTTTCAAAAAACTACACTAGCGGAATGCGATTGGGTTTCATCATCTTGAAACTACATAACATTTGCTAGTTCTTCTGGTTCTTCCTTGTTTGGGAACATCAATTTTATCCAGCTTTTTTTAAAAGTTTCTATGTGTAGTAGTTGTTTGCCGAATACCACGGACACTCAAAATTTATTTTTTAAAAATAAACCCTCTTGATGAACAAACTAGTAGTACTAGATTTAGGCACCTGAGGAAGATTAAATTCAGATGTTAAAGCATCTTCCAATGACTAAACAGGTAAATTTTTCATTCCAGATATTTGAACTTCATTATAAACAATATAATAATTTTTTTCATTATCTTTTTTTGGGTGCGCTAGAAAGTAAACGTCGTGTAGAAAGTTTTCGTAATGTTGTGCAAACGGATAGTTCTTGTACTATTCTACATGTGCGAGTTTTGGCACGGAGAAAGAGTGCGATTGGGCTTCTCTTCAGTCAACGAATATGGTTGTTGTAACGTTCCACGCCATTGCCATGCGTTGGAGTCGAGTAAAACATACATCTTTGTTTCTATCTTAACCTTTTTATCACTTCTCCCGCATATCCATCCATTCATAATATTTTCATCTTTCCTTTTCCTCGTAACTTATTTTCTGTGCTTTCACTTCTTTCCAACGTATCTGATTGTTTTTCTTTCATACCATCCTTTCATCATATCTCAACGCTCTTTCTTCTAATTATATCCGTATTTTTGCTATTTTCATTCCTTCTTCTACTATATAATCCGGTGCCTCTATCTCTACTCCCAACGTTTACTTCCAATATTTATTTTGTTTCTTCTCTAATCCTTTCCATTCCTTGCATCTTCAAATCTCTGCTTTGTATAACAGCTCAAACATCCATTTTCTTTTCTTTACATCTTTCCCAAACTTCCTTTTACTTATTCCCCATACTTGCTTTACTATCCTATATCCTTTCTGTCTTAGCTCTCTTATATGCTCTTTATCCTTAGTATCATATCTAATATTATACCCTAAATATTTATATTTCTATACTTTCTCTACTCTCTCTTTTCCCCATCACCAATTCCTTTCCTTTCGCCTTCCTTTTCTATTTTTAAATTTAATTACTTATGTTCTCTCTACATTTGCTTGAACTTTTCTTTCTCTAAATTCTCTTTACAACTTTAATCATTTGTTTCATACCTTCTTCACACTATGCTAATGCCACAATAACATTCGCGTACACCACCACCCATACCTGTTTCCTTTAAATTATTACTTCTCCTTCCTGATGTTTTTCCAATTCTTCCTCTAAATCCGTAATATATGTATATATATCAAAAACAGATTAGAGCTTAACTGACATCTATGCTTTAGTCCTTTTTCCGTCCAAAATTCGTCCCCCATCTTTGTACCCAGTTTTGTTAGACATTTTGTTTTCTCATATATTGCCTCTATTGCATCTTTTATATTATTGACATCTTCTTGCATTATCAAATGCAGCTTTAAAATCCAACAAATTGCGAAAAGTCGCTTTTTTTCTTTCGAATGTCTTTGTTCACTATATGTTTTAAAATGTATATTTTATTAATTTTCTTTTCTTTCTTTCTCCTGTATATCTCCATTGTGCTCCTTGTGTTCCGTCTGTTTCTTCGGTGTTTTCTTTCCTTAACTTCTACATTGTTCTCTCTATTTTTTATTCCTCCCTTCATGTTTCTTATATTTGTTCTCATTTTTCTTTGTTTGTTAATTTTTCTTTCTTACCCACTAATATATATTCTTCCAGTTTTATTTCCATTAGTTTTCTTTTATGTTTGCTATCACCCTTTACTGTTCTTCCTGCTTTTGTTTATAAATTCCCATATCCTATTTTTTTTCATTTCTCTTTTACCTTTTCTTCAACATTTTTGTATATTCTTTTTTACATATTTCTTTAAAGTTTGTTTTATTGTCTTCTATTATTTTATTTTTTTTCTTATTTCTCTTTTTTTCTCTCTCTTTCTCTCTCACTCTCTTTCTCTCTATCTCACTCTCTCTATCTCTTTCTCATACTACATTTTTCTTTTTCTTATTTTTGATGGAGGTCCTAGTATATTTTGGTTCTTCTTTTTACTTTTGTAGCCTTGTTTTTGCTTCTAAAGCTTCTATTTACTACTATATATTCTGCTATAAGTGTTTCTCCTCTATCCAATTCCTGTATAAGTTTTCGTTGTTGTTGTTTCTAATGTTTTCGCGAAGTGTAACGTTAAACTATCATTATTATTTTTACCTACTTTGTTCTATTATCGATGATGTTGTTCTCTTTTCTGTTCTATTTTGGCTATTATTCTCTCCATCTCCTCGTTCACATCTCTTGTTGTTGCTGTTTCCTCTTCTGTTCTCTCTTTATACTTTTGTATACTTTCTTTCTTACATATTTTCTTTTCTATCCATTTAACCCCAACATCTTTCTCTACTTCCTATCCCTCTTCTACCATGTTTACTTCTAATGGTTGGTGATATGATTCCACTTCTTACCAAATTTTAGAATTTCTATGTTTTTCTTACTTTTTGTTTTATCACATAGTCAATTCCTTTATTTCAGTAGTGGTCCAAGTAAATTTTGGTTCTTCTTTTTACTTTAGTAGCCTTGTTTGTGTGTCTAAAGCTTCTACTTACTATTACATATAGGTGTTCCTCTTCTGCGCAATTCTAGAATCAGTTTTTATCGTTGTTATTTCTAATGTTTTCGCTAGGTGTAACTTTAAACTATTACTTCACTCAAATCATTATTCTTTTTACCTACTTTCTTCTACTATCGTTGTTCCCAGAATTATCTATTCCGCTACCTATATAACAATAAATCAAAAATCACCTTTGTCTAATTCTATTTCTCGCATTCCTTTCTTTTTCCGGTCGGTTATGTCAAGGATATCTAGTTCTGCTTTCCAAATTTTTCTTATAGCTCCTGTTAATTACCTGTGAGGCATCTAATTTTTAACAATTTTTCCTTTTTACTTACGGTTTCCAAAGAGAAAATTTAGCACTTTTATTTCTTCCGACGAATTAGAGTACGAAACAAAAAAAAAGTCTGGTGGCCGGCCGGCCGTCCGTCCGTTCGTATGTAAACAAGAAAATCTCCTGTTCAACTTTAATTAAACTTTGAACATGGCTCTTATTTATAATAACGCAGATCTGATTAGATTTTGGGCATAATCTGTTGAATGAAAAGATCCGTTAACCTTTATATATTTTTCCATTCTTGGAAGATTTTGCAAAAATATTCATTTTACACATTTGTTCTTTAAATAAAAAAACATTTTTTTGATCGGTTAAGTAAAATTACTGATAATATCAATTATACAAACAAAATTATTGTCTATAATTTTCATTTGAACTATTTTTTAAACGCAATTTTCTTTTCTGTGTTTCGAAGAAACTTTTAAATTAGAGTTTTTTACAGGGAGTTTTTCAGTCGTGGGTTAAGGTAAATGTGATAATGTAAATCATGCTGATAATTGCTCTCACAATTGTTTCCACCGCATCCAGCCATGTAGGTACCATAAGAAGTATGAACAGCTTTCCAAACACTATTCTATTTACTTTTAGAAGATCTAATTACATAAATGCGTCCTTGACTTCTCATTGTATTTTCTCTTCGTACAATGTACCTTTACACAAGAAATCAACTTATTACCGGTTGTGTATTAATATATGTTGTGGAACAATTATGGGTATAATTGAGGGTTTTTGACTAAAGTAAATAATGTGACTGTGCAACATACGCGACTATTGCGCCTCATAAAATTTCTATGACTTCGGCAAGGTTAAGCTCTCATAATTAATAAAATAATTACATGCTCGAGGTGCTTTCACACAACTTTATACACACATAAATTTTACTATCACCTAAAACCAATTTGAAAAAATACATGGTCATAAAAAACGCTTATTACGGCCACGTCATGAATGCAAAGTTTAATTTTGTAATAAATTTCGAATTCGATAAAAACGGAAATTAAAAGTACGGAAAAATAGTCGAAGAATGTCTGTAAATAAAAGTATGTCAAGAGAGAATCTTACCAGACAGCGCGTCCCAACTTATCTTATAACCATCGGCAGACAAATTTTTGTTTATTTATTTTTTCATTTCTGGTTTTATGATATGCGAGATATTTTAATAAGTTCGATTAGAAAACTTTGTATCATTTAAATATAAACAGAAGCATTCCGACTAACATTTTCGAATATTACTTTCTCAACGTCCTACAAGACACGTGCACTGAATATGAGCTACATTTTACTGTTTTGATGTCAATACTATACTGATTTGGTCTTTAAACATAGATTTCTAATTAATTTTATAATCCCGACGTTTATTTACACTATTTCTTAATGTGTGAGAGAAGTTTTAACTAAGATAATTTGCAAAAGAAATGGTAACAATTAGCGACAACGGTTACTTTAATTGTTTAAAACAATTACCCGCGTTTATGATTGTACAAATGAAGACACGGTGTGTGGATTCTTATGTATGGAATTACGAAAATTTGATAATTTGGTTGTTTAGTAATTACTAAGGATAAACTGTAACTGTTAGTTCAATGGTAGGTACCTACGTGTACGTTTGGGTATGATTTTTTTATGTGGAATGAATATTCAGCAATGTAGTAAATAAGCATAATGGTGAGAGATATGCCATTATTTTAACCAGTGTCTTCTTCCTAATTAACATACAAGTATATAACATATCAAAACCGATACACTTTAGGAGAAAATTTAGAAGAAATCCTAATTTACAACTTTTATTATTTAAATTTTTTTACAATTAATTTTGTTTATCCTCCTCTTTAGGAGTGATTCGTATTACATGGGGTTATTTTTTATGGTTCTCTTCTTTGAGTTTTCTCTTAGAAAATAGTTCTGTTTCGTTTTGAATGGCCTACCCTGTATATGTTGTACATAAAATCTTCATATATATATAAACGGATCATAGTTTGTTTGTGTGCTTAAAACTTAAAAACCACTAGAAAAAATTGGATACTTCCTTTCGCGGGTCTGTTCGTTATTGCTACGCGAAGGTTTAGGAAAAAAAATCAAAAAATCGTAAATGCCCGATATTAATTCAATCAAAAAATCTATCTTGGGCAATGAAGTTTGCCGGGTCAGGTAGTGAACAATAAAATTTTATACACTGCGCAGGCACACACGCACATACAAGTACAATAATTAAAATTAATGGTTAGATTTAAGTATGGAATTTGAAAGTGGACAAAGCACTCAGAATTAATAAACATATAGCAGGTAGTGCCAAAGTCCTGTAGACTATTTGTGAAAGGGTTAGGAATTAGATTATATGTCTTAGATGAGTCTTACACTGTGATCAAGTGATGAACGGATGTCTAGAGGATTTCTAGTAATAATAATAATAATAATAATAATAATAATAATAATAATAATAATAATAATAATAACAATAATACCCCATGAGGAATTGGTAGTCCTCTATCGAGCACCAGCCTGTGTAAATCAGGGAACGCTCGCCAAATATGGTCGGGCACCAGGGTAATAAAATACCTAGGGTGGAAAACAGCGTTTGTTCTCCATGTTAAGAGCGGCTGAGTAAGGGGGTTTTAGAGATCCGCCCGTACAATCTTATTTTACAATACACACCCATACTTTAATGGAGACAGGCAGCAAGAAGCGAGCCTCGGATGCGTTAGGGAATAGGGCTATACCTAACACGAGATTGCAGCCCACTGATGACGATATACGCAATAAATCTGGTGAGGATCCTACGACTACTATAACCAAGACCGAAAGGCCGACCAGCTCTATGTACCAGAAGGCTTTCAGACGGAAAAAAAATACCAAGAATAAAGCGGAGTAGAGAAATGCAGCGTTATTCCCACATACCTGCTCATTAATAAATGCAAAAATGATGCCTTGCTAGGTTGGAAACACAGATTTCATTCCGAGTTCTCAACAAGATTCCTCAACATCTCAATAAGCGCACAAAACCTAGTAGACAGGAAGAACGTAATAATCAAAACAAGTACCTTACACCAACAGAAATTAAATCAATTCGCACTCAGGTAGTTGAAAGTGTGAAATGCAACAGCCGGCGGTACCTTTGCGCAAATTCAAGAATCGCGAGCCAAACCTAGCGAAAACCTACAAGACATCGCACTACAAAGTCAAGAACCCGAAGTTGGACTGAGTGTGGACTTACAAGATGATGTGTGCGAGGATGAAGAAAACTTGGACTACCTCTTTCAGTTTTTTAGGAATAGACACTCATTGGCAAGTCCAACAGTGCCGAAATTACGTTTGATCAATGCTACCAATGACCTTATAAAAAAGTTAATACAGTTTTGAAACATATTGAGTACATCATATAGACGCAGCCATTTGCGCTGTCGCCATGATGGTGGTGGAACAGTTACAAAATTACCTCCAAAGTCATCTCGGAAAAGAAAAACGTTAGGACACCACCAGCTTGGAGAATGAGGTTCGAAAGAGCCGCCACTCACTTAAGACAGAAATCAATATTATTCAGGAACACCTAAAAAATAATAGCAAAACAGTCAAAGAAAAAATGAACCGCTTTTTCTACATTTACATAATAAAAATTAATCGACGGGTTTTGGATGTCAGATAAAAACATATATCCAGACAAAGTAAGGCAGAGGTTAAAAATCAAAGGTTTAATACTACGCCGATATAATGTAACTTACAAACTTAGTAAACAACAGATAAATGAAGAAACATTCAAAGACTTTTGGCATAACACATGGTCTAAACCTGCTCACTATAACAAAAATGCTGTATAGCTTCCACTACTGGGAGAAAGTTTAAGTGCAAAGTCCCAAACGTCTTGCATCACAATAGGGTAAACGATATAAAGGAATGTTTAAAGAACGCTCTTAACTGGAAAGCACTCGGCCCCAAAACGATACATAATTTCTGGCTCAAGAGGATTGACACTCTCTACCCAACACTGCCCACTACCTTATCATCATGATTGAAAATCCGTGGACCTAAAAAAGATAGACCATGAAACAGATTCAAGGAACTATAGACCAATTACCTGCCTGTCTGTTTTTAAAAGCTCATAACACCATTGCTTCACAAGAAAATCTATAATCACTGCAAAGTTAAAGACTTTGTATCCTGGAAACAGATACAAATCACCATCGATGGAATAATTATAAGGCAAACTAAACTAAAACATCGAAACCTGAGCATGTTGTACACCGATTCCCTCCCACACGACTGGATAATAAAAGTACTCCAACTATACTAGATCAGCCTTAATATCATTAGTCTCCTCACACACATAATGTCACATTGAAAAACACATACACAAATCCAAACCAACAACCAATGCATATCAACTATTCATATTAGACGGGAAATATTTCAAGGAGGCACGTTAAGCCTCTTATAGGTTTGCTTGGCCATGAACCTCAAAAACAAACTACATATTTCACACCTTTTGTACTTCTAGATCATATAAAGCTTTACACTGAGTATAAGGTTCATTGCAAATCCTTAATTAAAAATGTACAGATTTTTAACAAAGATATCTTCATGGCTTTTTGCTTTGAGAAATACGCCGTAATTTACATAGAAAGAGTAACACTGTTAAACGCTGACGTGTCGTCCTATTTTAAGCATATAACACCGGAAGACACGTACAAATATCTAGTTATCCAACAAAACATACATATTAACCACTCAATGCTGAAGAACGGATTAATGGGCAGGTATAAATTCAGACCTACCAAGCTTCTCAACTCTAAGCTTAATGCCTCAAACCTGATCACTGCTATCAACACTTATGCCTTTGCGGTTTTTACCTAGGCTTTCAGGTGTTCTAAACTTCAGAATGCATCACTCAAAAAGTAAGTGACAAAGACTCTATCTACCACTGCAAGAAGGCAGAAGGGGTCTTTTAATATTTCCCAACTATTCAGATCCCAGGAGGTAAAATTGCGACAGTACTTTTGTGGCACTAACAGCACCGTGATATCGGAAATTTGCACTGCAGATGTAAATTATACCCTTCTTAATCTCTATGACCGCCAACAGACTTTTGAAAAATCCCCGCTAGAGAGTATTCATGCCGCATGGTAAGATAAGGTCTTACACGGGAAGTGCCCAAAGTCTTTGATCAATATCGTTCCCTCTCGTGGCTACGCGAGGATTATTTCCATCCAGAAACTGAGGAATTCGTTGTTGTCATTCAAAATGGTTGCAACTGTAGATGTGAGAATCAATAGAGCAACATCACTGTGGGATGCCCAACAAACTCCAACTTCGAGTACCTTGAAAGACAATCAGATTACCTAAATGATCCATAGAGAGCTAGCAATCAAGTTTCGCCTGACCTACAGCTCTCCACCTTTCTACAAGTATACGCCGTCTCCAGTCTTAGAATCTGAAGATATTGTCTTATACTGGGATAGGCCCGTACTGACTGACAAAACAGTAGACCATAACCGCCCAGATCTGCTGATAATCAACAAGCAACATAAATCTACATGTCCACTAACGGGTTATCTTCTTAAACCAGAACAAGAGAAAATTAGAAAATACCAAAACCCCCACCATACCTGGCGACTAGTAGACACAAATGTAATATCGATTGTCGTATCGGTTACAGGAGCCGTAACAAATAACTTCCATAAGAACCTTGGCAACCCAACTTGCATTTTGCGACTTATTCAGTTCCTCATAAAAAACCACGTCCTATGGATGTTATAAATCTACTAGAGGATGTTACTGAGAAATAAAAAGACAAGCCTTATCTACTAAACCAATTGAAAACTAGAGATTTAAATGTATTAAAAACTCAAAAAAAGTATTAGGATAAAGACTGCAAAAATGGAAGACGGAAGCTATTAGCTCTAGGTACGTGTACTTCTAAATTTCGAAATCATAAAAAAGTTGACGATACAATAATGACGTTAGATTGACACACAAACTAGAAGAACTATGTCTCTTTATAGATGCATCAAAGTTAAATTTATAAGGTGTCGTTTTACATATAGGAATCGTTCACCTGTCTATTCAGTTCATTTGAAGGAATCACATAGAAATATTACGTCTCCTTGAAAAAATAAATTACGCAACCCATAAATCGTACATCAGTGCTGTTCTCAAATTCTACTTCGTCCACATTCGATTCATAAAGTATTGTTGTTTCTTTTGCAAATGGGACAACCGATCGAAAAATTTGCACTATACTGTTAAGCTATTATCACTCAGAATTCAATATAGGTACTTTTGGGAAAAGGAATATGCTTCATAATTGCCTAGTGAAATAGTGAGATGCTTGTTGACTACTGTCAAAAAACTGATTTCAAAAAGTTCCGAATCCAAAGATAAAAGAAAAATATCGGTTGCTGTCGTTGTTGGGGAGAAGATTTATTATTCCGACAACGTTTTGCATAATTCTAATATGTCATTCTTACAATATCAAATTATACTAAAAGTTTAATAAGAGAGTTTCAGAAGCAAAGCTGACATTTAAGAGTAATGACAATGTTTAATGTCAATATCCAAGTGTTTAGGAGTTCTGAGGCCAATTGGGTGAGAGAAGTCGATCACTTAAACAGGACAAAATCTACCGAAAAACAGCTTTATTGACACTGAAATTACACAAACTCCTTGTGCAAATAATTCCTATTAATTATTATTACTAATAAAAGTAACACAAATTCGAAATTTGATATTATGATCTATTGAGCAGAAATAGTTTCAATTTTTCATAATTAGAAAGAAAATGTATTGATTTGTAAGAAGGTGGTTTTTGATTGTATACTTTTATACCAGTATAAATGGTAGATTTTTGGTGCATTCTAGATGCGGAGTATCTAACCTAAGAAAAATCTCTAAGAAGAGGAGTTACTAATATTATATGAATGAATGACAATGATCTCTGTTTTTTAATCCAAAAGTGTATCTGATTCTTTGTAACTAAAATATTATATTAAATATCCCTTTATAAGATGCACCAAAACGGAATTAGAACTTAAAAACATTAAATTCCATTATTTTTTTATAATTTTTCTTTGAAACAAATGGCTTTGGGTTTTTTAAATTTAAACTAAAGCAGTTGGAGTCACGCCATGTTTTCAGTGATTTAATTAAATTTGGAAAAACGTTTGTGAGATCTTTCGGATGATGTTGGTGACATCTGCGAATAATATAATTTTGCGGTAGATATTCAAATTTGTTAAATCATTTATAAATAATAGAAACAAGATTGGCCCGAAAATCGATCCTTGGCGAACTCCTTGCAGTGCAAAGTGCAAAGTCACTGATAGTCTTAGGAGAAGAACATGGTTATGTTATTTTTGTTCGAATTAATAATGTTATATTATTACAAAAGCTGAGTTACTAGATTTTTGTTAATCAAGATGACGTCAAGTACACACAACACTAGTTTTACCGAGATCGTTCAAGCAGTTTTTGAGGTATCGAACGAACGATCGCCGAACCATAAATATAATCTACTAACTTGCATTTGTCGAGAAAAGTAGAAAAAATAGGAAGTCACAGTATCTAATTTTTTAATCGTCATCTTTTAAATGTAGATTAATAATGTTGTAAATATTCAAAATGGTTTTCACCAACAGGTATTCTTAATTGATAGGAGAGAAGGCGGAAATTAAACCAACCATAAATTTAAGTTTCATTATTTTATGTGCAATTTAGATATAATTTGTACAAAAGTAATAAATAGTTACAGCTATGTTATATGACTGAAGTTGAAGTATGCAATAAAAATACAAAAGTGATCAATTTACCTCAACTCTATATCTATTTGGATGCAAGTATTATTAAAAAACAGTTTTAAAAAATGTTAGTAAAGTGTCACTTGCAGTTAACCGATTCTTTGGCAAAATTTAATTAAAATTGAAATAAAACAATTTTTTTACTGAATGTCTAAAAAAATAGATCAAACGCTCAGTCTTTATTATGTACAGCTCATTATTTAATTTGTTATAATATAATCAAATAACAGATATTTACAACATGAACGTTTCCAATGCCACGTTAAAAAATTTGTTGATTTGAAATATATAGGTATTTGTTTTTATCAAAATCTTTGTTACACACTCTCTCGAATAGATTAAATTAATAGACTTAATACACATACAAAATATGACTAAATGTCAATCACATTAAAAATGTAATCAACATTACAATGTAACATATGTTTTCAAACGAAAATCTTGTTATACAGGGTTGGGCACTACCAACGAATTATTCTATAGTATTAAAACCACAAATAATGTTATAAATTTTAAGGCATACATATGTGAAGATTATTCAAAATTACATTTTAAAAATATTTTCCATTATACAGGGTGCTCCAGAAACACGTACTACATCAAAGTTGGATTATTTTAAATAAAACACCCTGTATTTTTTTCTATTTTTGAATTGTAAGATAAAAAATAATGTATGTTCTTTAACATGTCTCTATACCTAGTTACTTCCGTTTCTGAGATAAATCGATTTTACCTGATTTGCAGACCCTCCAAAAAAATGCAATAACTTCAAGATCAATAAGAACAAGCAACTTTGGTTTACACCACCTTACTAAGAGCCTTTAACATCTCTTTTGCAATATTTACTATTATGTTATGATGTACAGGGTGTTTTTAATACTACCGCATAACACTAACGACTTAAAACTTAAATAACTTTTTTCATCTCTACATTTCTGTAGCCTTTTGAAAGCTGGAACTAATTACCTTTTAGTCGGTGTTAGGGTTACCAACCCCTAACTTTGATAGTATTCTAGATATTTTAAAATTTAATAGTTTAACTATCAACGATGTACTGGTGTCTAAGTTACCTGTGAAATATCCGCAATATGGACATTATCTTGCAACTTTCAGTTTTAAACATTTACCTTATAAATATTTATTTTTTTCAGAAAAAATAAACAAATGGGCTTACGACTAGTATCCCGGGCTCTAAGAGTCAGTCAAATTACCCACACCGGTCACAATTTACTGATGTTTAACAACAGCAATCGTTATTTGGCACATCAAAAATCAAACATACTTAAACATCGACAAACTTTAACCTGTTAACTAAGAATATAATACAAATCGTTCTAATAGAAGTATGGGAAAGTAGGGTAATTGGGAGCACCTAACCGCAAAATTTTTTTCACATGGTTTGGTCGGTCAAAAATCAAAAATACTTACACAAATGCCTTAACTGTTTAGTGGTTTATCAAAATAAAATTTCTGAATTTGATACTTATAAGGGTTAATGAGATAATAAGCATAACACAACAATATGCATTTGCGCACAATTGCCGAAGGGGTAAGGAAATTGTGCGCATGTGGTTGGGGAATTGTGCGGAGTGGAGAAAGGGTGGAAATAAATAGAAAACAACATGTTGAATACTTACAATATTTATTTTACATTAAAAAACATGTAATTAAGTTATAAAGAATAACAATTTCAAATAAGAAAAATCTTAGGTCCTATATCTTTATCAAACAACTGTAACTTGTAACTTGTATTTAAATCAGAGACAGTTAAGAGCCTATAATTTTGTCAAACAAAAGTAGCATACGTAATCTTCAACCGAATCAGCACCTGAGCAATCTGCGTGAGACCACGAGGACCAGTTGACACATCGGAACCACATTTCGCGGTCTTTGCCGGTGTCATTGCAGATGTTGTAGAATTCTGCAGTGGTTGTTTCCACTGAAAATGGAAATAATTCTATGTTGATATCGTCGAACTCTCCATCATCACACAAATCATTTTCATTTAGTTCCTGATCTTCAGATGAGTCTGACTCATGTTCTTTTGCTAACTTTTTGTTTTTCTTTTGCTTCTTTGCTTTTGTGGACTTAGGTATGATCTTATCAATTGAAAATCTCTTGTTGAATTTTCTTTCCTTCGTTCACTATTTTTGTTTCCTGAGCCTTTTCTAACGTTACCTTTATGGGTGTGCTTATTAGAATCTCTGAATGCTGTTTGGCTCAAGGTTTGACATTTGATTTTTTTGTCTCTTTCTTGAGAAGTGGTGCAAAAGTAAAAAAGAAGTTGTCCTTTGATGTGGAAGGCTGAGGGTTGACATACAAAGTTTGGTCGACCAACTCCTGTATTTCTACATTTGCTGTCTTATCTGTTGGTTGAGATTCATTTTGAGGATGTTCACAAACACCAGCGATTTCACTTGATATCCCCAGGCTGTTAAAGTGTCTAGACTTATCCAATATCTTAACAGAAATCTGTTGGTCCTGCAATTGAGGAGCTGAAGCCGCATAATCTTCTTCTGAAAAGTTATCAAGATTGAACGGACATATCCTTGCAGATTTAAACCGTGACAAAGCATTTACAATTTTTGCTACTTTTACAAAAGCTTTGTTGAAAAGCTCTGCCAGGTCATATTTAGTAATCTTTGTGTGACCTGTTGACGTGAGGTAAAAATCACATGCTCTGTAAAATGTTGTTTTTAGGAGACTGAAAAACGTTAGATCAAGGGGTTGGAGCTTGTTCAAGGTGTGCGGTAGAAGTGAGACCATATGAATAAAGTTGTTTTTGCAGAAATCATAGGCTTCTATAGACACATGACTGCTGTGGTTATCCAGAATCAACAATACTGGGTCATTCTCGGTTTGATGGACAAGATTCTTGAAATGGACTAGCCATTGAACAAAAATTGCGTTATTGCTTCATCCATTAGGAGAGTTTAGGTAAAGAGCACCAACTGGTCAATTTTTTTCAAGAATTAAGGTAATTCTTTGACGAGAGTAGACAAAGATAGGAGGGAGGAAGTGTTTAGAAGTCCTTGCTTCAGCAAGAACAGTGATTGTTCTCCCACGTTCCCCAGAAGTCGCAGCTCCTATTTGTTTAACTTCTTTCGGCCCATAAACTTTTGCACATTTCTTTTCTACAGTGCTTCACGAATTTTTCTTCTATCATTTCGGATTGCTTGAAGACCCTTTGTTAAAGTTTCTTGATCATATAAAGCTTTCTCCGTTTTTCTTACGTATTTATTCGGCATCTGAAAACAACAAAGAGGAATGAGTCCCGTAATCATTATTCAAACCCTTGGGAGAGAATTGTGCGCACCGTCGGGGGAATTGTGCCCACCAGTGCGCACCATTACCCAAACACGCATGTTGAAATATATCCGCATGAATCTGTTTAACCGATAATTAATTCACTAAACGAATTACAGTAAATGATAAAGGAAGAACCAACAACTATCAATATATGTACTAAGGATTTAAAAGTCCAATAAACAATACGTACCTTGCTAATTTTTGCAGAGCGACATAAGCATCAGACGCACAGGTTTTAGTTTTTTGTCTCACATAACCTCAAAGTGCAGTTAGAGAAACACGTGGTTTCCTAGTAGTTCTAGAGTATGCCACATGTCCGCAGCACCGCTTGGGTTTTTTCCTCTCTCCTAACAAATCTCCAAATGGTGGTGCGCACAATTATCCGCCGCGCACAATTACCCTACTCTCCTCTACGATAATTTTGAAAACCATTATTTTTAGAATTTTTTAACTAAGCTACCAATGTTTAGGGTCATCAATTTTTGCTGAAACTAATAACGGTTGCTGTTGTTTGTGATAGGTGGGCGTGATTCGACTGACTCTTAGAGCCCGGCATAAGTCATGAGCACATTTCTGTTATTTTGTTCTAAAAAAAAATGTTTATGCTTAATATTGATTGACCTATACATTCAAAATGTTTGCAAGATAATGTTCATTTTATTGATATCTCACAGGTAACTTAAATTACAGCAAATTGCAAATTGTTAAACTAGCAAATTTTATCAAAGGAAAGGAACACCAACTGCAGCGTCTATTTAACCAACAGAAAAACACCTAAATCTAAAGTGATATCTACGGAACGCTTGGAAACAATGAACAGACATCGAATGAAACTCAAACTTCGTTCTCAGTCAGCTCAATGTTTTTAATTTTTTCAATAAAATCGTATGAATTTTGAACACTGAAATTCGATTGTTGATATTCAAAACTGTTGAATTTATTTGACAACCATTTAGATATCAGATAAGTAGGAGCATTAATACCTGAAAGAATGGTTCAAAATTCATACAATTTTATTGAAAAAATAAAAAATATTGAGCTGACTGAGAACGAAGTTTTAGTTTCATTCGATGTCTGTTATTGTTTCAAGCGTTCCGATAGATATCACTTTGAATTATTTGAAAGATATGTTACACCAAAACCATTTAGACAATTCAGAAGTAGATAATTTTATTAAATTAGCAAAATTATGTATGAGTCAAACCTACTTTCAAATTAACAATAGTATTTATCAACAAAATTATGGTACAACAATGGGTAACAGCTTATCTCCGTTTTATGGTTAACCTGTTCATGGGTAAATTTGAAACTGATTTAAAAAATAATTTAGAATATTTTCCTAGAATTTGGTGTAGATATGTAGATGACGTTTTTGCAGTCATCGACACTAAAGTTTACAGCCCTCAGCAATTTGTAGAAATTTTAAATTCAAAATTTGAGACGATCAAGTTTACGTATGAAACAGAAGCAAACCTTAAGTTACCTTTCTTATACACTTTAGTGACAAGAAATGGCAACAAACTAGATATAGATATTTATCGTAAAGACACTAACACTATGAGGTTTATAACAAATGATTCAAACCATAGTATGCAACATAAACTTGCATCTTTCAACTTTTTGATTCACCGATTATTACATTTCCCATTGTCAAAACAAAACTTTGATAAAGAACTGCGAAATATTAAGCAGATTGCATCATACAATGGTTTTCAAGAATCAATTGTCACAAACATAATTAGAAAACATAAACATAAGTTAAACATTAGAAACATTACAACGTTAGGAACTAGTAATAGCAAAATAGATAAGAAATATGTCAAATTACCAAATTATCCCACATACACAAAAGGTCTTCAAAACATATTTTCAAATTTTGATTATAAAACAGTAACCTGTAGTAGTAACAACTAAGACGAAAGACCCAATAGAAATGTGTGATAAATCGGGAATATATAAAATTAATTGTAAAGACTGTAACCAAGTATATATAGGGCAAACCAAGAGACCTCTAAAAACTCGTTTTAACGAGCACGTAGTTCATGTCAAATATCATCGCACAGATAGGTCCAGTGTTGCCATGCATATGCTTAAAAATGGCCATAGAGTAGGCGACTGTGAATTAATTAAGAGGGTAGATAATAAAACGAACTTGATTCTTATGAAAGTTTAGAAATTTTTAAAACAGAAATTTGCTTATGAATTATGATGATAACGGTCCATCAGGATTTTCGGAATTATTTAAGCTTATCTAAGAATCAATTAAGTTTAACGATGCGTGATAAGCAGATAGTATATATAAGCTTCCCGTTGTTTTTAATTTTAGTATCGGTAACGCTGATGATGACAGCTTAGCTGTTGAAACACGTGTCCGAGTAAAGTTTTTGGTGTTTTTCTGTTGGTTAGCAAATTTTAAAATATTTCAAAAACTATCAGAGTTTGGAGTTGGTAACCTTAATACCGATTGAAAGATAATTAGTTCCTGATTCCAACAGGATACAGAAATGCAGAGTGTTCCATTTAAGTTAAGCAAATTATTTAAGTTTTAAGTCGTTAGCGCTATGCGGTAGTATTTAAAACACTCTGTACATGATAACATAATAGTAAATATTGTAAAAGGAATGTTAAAGGTTCTTAGTAAAGTGATGTAAAGCAAAATTGCTTGTTCTTATTTATCTTCAAGTTATTGCATTTTTTTGGAGGGTCTGCAAATCAGGTAAAATCGATTTATCTCGGAAACGGATGTAAGTTGGTATAGGAACATGTTAAAGAACATATATTATTTTTTATCCTACAATTCAAAAATAGAAAAAAATACTGGGTGTTTTTTTAAAATAACCCAACTTTAATATAGTACGTGTTTCTGGAGCACCCTGTATAATCGAAAATATTTTTAAAATGTGGTTTCAAATAATCATGATATATGTATGCCTTAAGATTTCTTACATTATTTGTCGTTTTAGTGCTACAGAATAATTCGTTGGTAGTGCCCCACCCTGTATTATTTTAATCGTAAATATTGGATTTTCGTTCAAAGTAGCTATTCAAAAAATTCAAAAATAACCTGATCGCTAGCTATTACATTTGACTTTAGTGAAACTTACATTTGCTAGAACAAAAGAATTAAGAAATATACACGGTGATTTTTGCATCCTTCTTTATTTAAAGAGCTACATTGTTGATGAATAGTAATCAACATTGACACTAAAAAGTTTTCAAAATTAAGAGATTATTCAAACATTTTCTCAAAAATTATTAAAAAAGTATCCCTTCTTATTTTAGGAAGTCATTAAAAAATAAGTGTCGTACAAGAAAGTATACATAAAGTATTTGAAGAGACTTTGTACTTACTATATTTTTTCCCAACATCATATTGATTTTTGTAAGACGCAAAAAAGTAATAAAAACAGAAATTATGTTGTAGACAAAAAAATCAAATAAGTTATAGACAATGTAATTTACAACTTTACTTTTTCTATAATTAATATTCTCGAAGATATTAAAGAAATTACTTGTAAAACAAAAAACAAAAGTTACAAACCAGTATTGTACAAACAAAACTAGTGTAAAAATCCAAACAATTTCAAAACGTATGAAATTAAAGTGCCACTTTGACTCAACAGAGAGTGTCGATATTTATTTATATGATGTTAAGTAAAACAAATGTTGAATTTCTTACAAATATCCCAAGTTAAAAATATGAGTGTTATACGTTTATATAAAAAAATAATGTTCTATAAAATAAAATATAATACATTCAGGTAAAATTTTTTAATTTAAAATGTAGTCTATTAAGAACTCTTCTCGTTGGAGTTAAGATGAACAAACAATTCAAATGGTTGAATTTGCCTCTCACGTGAGGTCTGTATCAATTTTCGTTACCAGTCAACAAAAACTAAATTTTTATCAAATGAGGATGGTGTCAGTTAGTTAAAATAGTATAATAAATAATAAAAAATTTAATATAAATAACAACACAAAATATACCAAAATTTCGATAGTAACTCTTGTGGAGAAATAAGTTTCCAAGCCTTATTGGACTAGAGCCCAATTTTATGTATTCTCCAAGTTTCTGACCCATACAAATATTAGACTGATTTTTGTGTAAGTATGGTATCGATTCTTCTCCATTTGCACCTTTTTAGAGAGGAGAACATGTCTATATTTGCTCAATACGCCCAATAATGTCTGCTATAAATGCTATATAAAATCTAAAAAGCAAGGTACTTGATCTAATATGGTTGTTAAATTTTCTGATCACCAATATGGGTTGTAACAAAGGGGTGCGGAGTCGGTTAACACTTTATAAAATCACCAACAACATATTGAACTGAACAGAACTTTACTAATTCAAACTGTTTTTTTTTCATAATATAAACTTGACAACACTTGGGTAAATTGTCATTATTGACTATTTTAATTTTCAACGCAATGATAAAACATCTGTGCAAAAACTAATTAATAACTAGATGAGGTGCTACATTACTCCCCCCTAAACTTTCAGTAATTTTTTTTGGAAAGTGTACGTGTCCACCGTATCTGATGATTGTAGTTGGCTTGGACGCTGTGTAAGGTGTTTTTTGAGAATTTTGGCGAACACCATCGCCGTTTCCAGAAACGTTTTCGTCGTGTAAATCTTTCCGTTCCATGAATGCTGGTTTTAGCCGGTCTAGCGAAATGGTTTTCTGTTTCATACCTAATTGTAGCGTATAGAATTTATCTGACCTAGAGATAACTTTAAATGGGCCTTAGTAGTGTGGATCAAGGGATGATTTTTGAACTTCATCTCTAACGAAAACATAATGGCTGCTGCTGAGCTCTTTGTTAATGAATATTGTTTGTTTTCGCTGATGCGTAATAGGTAAGGGTTTAAGAAAAGACATGTATGACGGTAACATAGGTTGTAGGGTCTTCAAAAAAGGTTTTATCGAGAAATAATTGCCCAGGTAATCTTAAACTAGTACCGTACAACACCTCGGCAACTGATGATTCAGCATCTTGCCGAATGACCGTGCGGAGACCAAGTAAAATTATGGATAAAATTTTCGTCCAGCGATGTGAGGTATGACATCGGATTGCCGATTTTAGTGATCGGTGCTACCTCTCAACCAAGCCATTTGATTGTGGGTGATAAGGCGTTGTTTGGTTATGTTTAATTCCTAAAAGGTGCGACAACTCTTTAAAAAAGGCATCTATCAAAAAAAGTTATTGCCACTGTTTCGGCCGTGATATTTGTTACTGGGAAAGCCTCTGGCCAACGACTAAACCGATCAATACAAGTTAGACAGTACGTATAGCCTTGGGAGATAGGTAATGGTCCGACTAGGTCAAGATGAATATGTGAGAACTCGGTATTCCTAATATTTTGAATCGAATTTTGTGACCACTCGGCACAACCCTTTTTAATAAAAAGCCATACTACCCTTTCCGTAATGAGTCGTAATGATTCGTTAATGCCAGGGTGACAAATTATTATTAAACATGTAGAAAACTTTCCTGCGTAAGGAGGCAGTAATGAAAGGTCGAATAGATTTGTAAGATGTGTCGCAGTATGTGGAAACGTTTGAGTTAGGGATTTTAAAGAGTTGCAATTTTAACGAGTTCCCATCCTTAAGATACGTGTGGGGTTCTTCGCATTTTTCCTGTTCTCTGCTTAAAGTGACTAAATCAAAAGGCATGTGGAACTCGAAGGCACTGATTCTTGACAGCGACCGAGTTATCTTTACCGGAAACGTGCTGAATATTAGAGGTAAATTCCTCTATAAAGTCTAACTGGCGGAGTTGCCTAGGAGAAAGGTTATCACAAACTTTCTTAAAGGCAAGTGTAAGTGGTTTGTGGCCGGTAAATAGAATAAAATCCCTTCCTTCTAAGAAATGAGAAAAATGTTTGATTGCCAGAAATGCCGCCAAAAGTTCTTTGTCGTATGTGCTATACGATTTTTCAGCGTTGCAAAGTTTTCGAGAAAAATATCCCAAATCTGAAGCATCTACGGCTACAGACGTCTGTGCCAGAGGGTCTGGGTGAACATGTAATGTCGCAATAATAAGGCTATATTTAACTTGGTTGAAAGCGTTTGTAGTTTCCTCTGATCAATTAATGATTGTTTTGTCATTTTTTTTTGTTGTTTTTGAGAAAATCAAGAAGTAGTCTCTGTGCTTCTATGCCGTGTGGAAGAAACCACAGGTAGAAATTGGTCATAGCTAAAAAACTTTTAAGCTGGGAGACAAAATGAGGAAGTTTAAATTTGGATACAACTTTTACTTTTTCATTCGTAGGTCTAATGCTCTCCTCGGAAACTAAATGGCCCAAAAACTTTACTTTGTTTTTACTAAAATAGCATTTTGCTTTATGGATTACCAATCCAAAATTTCGCAAACTTTAAAAAAAAGACTCCAAATGGATCCTATGCTCTGCCAACAAATTCTAGAAAACGAGGATATCATCGATGTATTTAATGCAAAATTTAAGATATTTTGTAACTTTATTCATGAATCGTTGAAACAACTGTGTGGCGTTGCGAAGGCCGAATGCGATTGCGATGAACTTAAATAGTCCGAACGGTGCCTTGACTGCAGCCTTGGGTATATCTTCCTTTTCTATTGGAATCTGATGATATGCGCAAACTAGGTCAATGGTAGAAAAGATCTTTTTTCCTTTGAGAAAGGACGTACAATCATGAATGTATGGCAGGGGATATCTGTCCGGGACCGTTACTGAGTTTAATTTCCTATAATCACCGCACGGTCTACATGGTCAGATGGTCTACATATTCCTTGTTTGACCATAAATTCAAACTCTGCTTTGGCGATTTTAAGTTTGTCGGGTGCTAGGCGTCTTGGTTTTTCGAAAACGGGGGGTGCGATGTTTGGCTGTGATGAGTTGTTAAAGGTTTTTTATTTTCCGGAGGGTTTGGTCACTTCTTTGAATTTTTCTAATAAATAGGCAAAAGGCGTGTTTTGTGAGATGGTTTTGATACCACCGGTTGCTCTACTAAAATCTACGCCGCGGAAACTCAGTGATGTTACGGTATCCAAGAGCCTCTGTTTTTTTAAATCTACAAGAAGGCCTAAATGGCCAAAGAAATCTGCACCGATGCTTGGTCTGGATACGTCAACAATAATAAATTCCAAACGAAGTTGTCTGCGTAAGTCCAAATTGACCTGGACAAGGCGTTTTCCATAGGTTTTAATAACAGATCCATTTGCGGCGTATAACTGAAAAGAGTCGGGTTAATTTCGTGTTTGCACAGATTTTGAAATAACAGATACATCTGCTCCGGTGTCTATAAGATAAATCATACTAGAAGTTTTGTTGTTTACAACTAAGCGGTTTGATTTCAATTTGCAACCATCACTAGTCGAAAGTATGAAAGCATTCAATTAAGCGTTTTTTTAATGCACGTACTTTTCCTGCGCAGGCGGTTTTATAAGAATATCTCTTACTTGTTGGAGAATATCACCATCGACCAAAGCAAAAATTGTGTAAAATTTTGTGTCGTCTTGAGTGATTCCAGCAGTGACAAATTGCGACTCCACTTGTTTAAACCATAATACCGAATTTGGCTTCCAAAATGGTGGCACTTTAATTGCTATTCTTCTAATTTTGTTTTTGTTTTCGTTCTCCATCACGTCGGGGTCACCAGTGTGGAGTCGGTTAACGCTTTATAAAATCACGAAAAACACATTGAACTGAACAGAACTTTATTAATACAATTTGTTTTTTTTATAACATAAACTTGACAACACTTGGATAAATTGTCATAATTGATTATTTTAATTTCCAACGCAACTATAAAACATCTGTGCAAAAACCAAATAATAACTAGATGAGGTGCTACACAAGGAACACAATTCAAGTGTCCTGGAACTTTTACAGTGAGTTATGTCAGAACCCGTAGGTTCTGCACCTGTCACATGGCATATGCTTCTAGTTTGCTGGATAATTCATGTTTCTACAGGATAATAAATTCTTTCCACTTAAAGTTTCAAGTACTTTCACTTATATTTTAAACATTTCATGGTTCGTTAAAGAAATCAGCAAACAAAACTAACTGACAATTAAAACAGCACAAAAACAGGCGTTTTAGAAGGAGGAGGAAACGAATAATATCGCTACGCAAATGTTTTTAGTCGTACTAATAATAACATTCTAAATGCCTAGAGAAGTTGATCGTAATAGCAAAATGTCGGCAGTTTATGTAGAGTCGGATTTTATAGATACTTTGATGATGTCCAGTAGATATATTTCCTGACTTATCCAAAACGGAACGATTTTGACATTTGACCGTTGACTGTCATCATAACTGAAAATATAACTTAATACATTGCTTGATAATAGCATAATTTTGGTGTTTATACTGTTAGCTATTAATACTTTGTGATAATCATACAGATAATTGTTGTTTAATCTCGATACCATAGATTCAATATACCTATATATACACTGAATTACAAAAAAAGTGGCGCACCAACTGAATCAAAGTTTTCACTACTTTAATTTATAGGAAACAAATATTTTTTTTGCTTAATTAGTTTACTTAGCTAACAAATAATAAACTGTACGAAAAGAGGATTTTAATAACAAGTAAGAATAAGAAAAACACGCAACACAGATAAAAACAACAATAAACGAAAAACACAAGAAGAGATTATATTCCATTAACCAAGGTTTTCTAGTATCAATAACGCGTATTACTACCCCGACCATCCAGCAATGCCTGAATTCGTCGAGGCATACCTTGAGTTAAGTGTCTGATCTTATCTTGATCAATGCTGTCCCATTCTTCTACAAGTGCCACTTTTAACTCTTGTAGCGTTTTTGGTTCTGTAGCACCGGACGAGTTTTAAGTCGTCTTTCCAACACATCCCAAGTGTGTTTAGTGGGATTCATGTCAGGACTCATCGAAGGCCATTCCAAAAGTCTAATTCCAACGTATTGCAGATATCGCATGACGCACATAGCGGTATGGGGTCTCGCATTATCCTGCATTAACAAGAACTCGGGCTTTATAAATGGTGCAAAAGAAACAAAATAGTCTGCAAGAATATCTCTTATGTAACTGTTTGCATTTAACAATCGTTCTTGCAGAATAAAAAGCTCAGTTTTTGCCTCTAACAAAATGCCCGCCCTAGCTATAACCGACCCTCCCCAAAAATTCTCATGTTCAACAACGGTAGCTGCAGAATATTTTTTCCCTTGTCGTCGCCAGACTCTGTGGCGTCCATCCGGTGATCTCAAAAAAAATCGTGATTCATCCGAGAAGAGAACTCTTCTCCAATCACGTCCTCCCCAATTTTGCTTAATTCTGGCAAACTTTAATCTGCGTTGACTATTCGGTCTGTATGTCTTCAAAACCGTCGTCACCAATCTTTGTCTAACTGTTTGAGCGCATACGGCTGTTCCACGCACATTTCTGAGCCTCTGAGTCAGTTATACCGCAGTTTGGTGACGATCTCGGAGACACTGCAGCGTCAAAAACCTATCATCTCTTGCAGATGTGGAGCACGGTCAACCTGAACCAGGACGTCGGGAGTACCTCTGTGTCTCCCGGTACCGCTGCAGTGCTCGACGTACGGTTGTCTCCGGTTTCCCAATAGCACGAGCAAAATATCTAACACTTCGACCATCTACCACTAAAGCTCTCACTACCGCAACTTCTTTTGGGGTTATTTGCATTTTTAAAAGAAAAATGTTCAGGAATAAAAAACAATGACCATACACAGCAATGCTTAAAAAACTTGGACGAAAATATGGTCTCAATAAAAATAGTGAATTAACAGGAAAAGCAATATAACATCTTAAGCGCAAATACAACTTTTTAGAAAAGTCACTGACCCAAATGACAGGACACATTATAAGGAAAAACTGGAGTGCGCCACTTTTTTGTAAGTCAGTGTATATGTACCAATTATATAATCTGTGGTTGTACAAATCAGAGTGGTGCCAAATGCATTTAGATCAACAATTTTAAACCGATTTAATGTTGATATTTTTATGTTAGCTAACAACTTCTAAATGATACCTACATTACGCCGGTATCATGTAGTACTCTTATTAACATACACGGTGACATTCCAAAATACCATTGTGGACCTCAACTTAACAATCAAATCAATTTCACGCATCTACAATAAAGGTTTCCAGTAATTTTTTTGTCATCTATATGTTATGGATAAAGCAAAAATGTAACCAAGTTTTGCCTACATAATATTTTTCTCCAGAAGAAACGAATTACATCTAAATTTTGGGGTTAATTAACGATATAATCTAGTCAACGCTGTCTTTCTACATAAAGTAAAAAATGAGGCTTCACATGAATTATATATATGAATTAAATAAAACTGAGGTAACCTCAAAATTGACAAATACATAATTGACAAGTCACACCATCACTGAGTCATAATAAATAAAAGAGTCTGGTAAATTTACATGTAAATATATTGTAAAGGCAAATTAATGATTAATTAACACCGTGTGTAATTAACACTGTTTATTCATACAAAAATAATAAAAAAAAAAACATGGAAGTAACAATAGAAATACGTATAAAACCCTGAACATTACAACATACAAATTCATTAATTTCTTGAACGGATACAATTTGTGAGAACTTCGTAAAATTTTATTTATTACAACAAGAAAGGGGAGCATTTAGAATTGCAAAATACATTATTGTTTTTACCCTTATTTTGTTTTAATTGCAAGTTGTTTCAGAAAATCATTTTAAAAAACCTTGATCCCTGTTAATGAAACATCTCGCAAATTCACCGAATTATTAAGAACCTCATTTACTACTAAATTTTACTGACACATACATATTTAATTTTTGAAGTGCAAATTATGAATAATATATGCCAGATTTTCAACTAAGTTTGTAATATGCATCTTCAGTTAGTTTCGGGATATTACTGCAAATTTTTATATTCTTTTGCTTTATTTTCTAAGGTTTTGGATTTTTTTTATTAATGTTTTGGTAATACATTACTTTTATTTAAATTCGTTAAAAAAAAACATTCCAGATGGTGGCAAATTTCTCTATTTATTGATTCGAGAAGATCAGGTAAACTTTGAGAGCTGCTTTCTTTATTATATGTTGAATATTCATCATTCATACCGTCGTCACCAATAACATCATGTAAGAGATGTTGATTTCGATAATAGTTTTCATGCCATCGTTGAGGATGTCTTTACATCATTAATTGTTACTATTTTTCCCAATTCTTCTTATGATACCTAGTAATTTTTCAACAATATCTGAATAGAATTTACCTGATCGTAGCCCAATTCTATACAGGGTGTTTCACCGGGAACTGCCATTAGCCATATACGGAAAAATATACATGGAAAAAATTTAAAAATTTGGAGAATGATTCAAACCAATAGGGCCAACTCAACTAAAATATTTTCATTCTTCTGACACTTCCGGTTGTACCGAAAATCGATATTAACTTCGTTATTTTAAATAGAACACCCTATATATTATTGCATTTTCGGATTCTACTTCAAATTTACGGGACACTTTGTATAACATTTTCTGTAGCTAGAAGTTATGATTTCGAGATATTAATTTTTTTAGTAAAATTTTCACAGATGCAAAAGTTGACGGAAATATCTGTAACTTTGTCGGGAACTCCATGCCGGGTTAATTTTTGGTTTATACATATAAATAGAATAGACTATAGCAAACGTAGAGGTGTCCATAGATAAAAAAATGTAATACCAGCTGTTTCATATTTGCTGTTACATTTTGACATCTTCAAAGAACACTAACTTTGTCAAATGGAACACCCTGTACTTTTTTACTCTGTCGGGTGGAGGTTGAAATTATATTGTATTTTATGAAATTTCTTTTGTTCATTGGTGGGAAATCAGGATACATTTTATTGATATTCCTACGTGTTTTGGTACAATTTTGTCACATTGTCACATGAAGTATAAATACTCTTTTTTAAGAATTATTGCAATTATTTAACAAAAATTGACGAGTTAGGTATACCATTATGTGTATCAACTTGAAGAAAGTTTAATTGCCTTACAGAATTTGAGAATAGTTTGAGAATTTATTGTAAAATGTTTAGAATTTAAATATAAATAATAGAAATTATCTTGTATTTCATAAACTTTCTTTCGTTCCTTGGTTGCAAATCAGGTTACTTTTTATTGAATTTCCTTCGTGTTCTTGGTACAATTTTGTCATATGAAGTATAAATACTGCTTTTTAATAATTGTTGCAATTATTTAGAAAAATTGACAAATTAGCCATACATTATGTATATCAACTTGAAGGAAGTTATATTGCTTTTCAGAATTTTAAATAACATACAAAGTGTCCTCTTTGAAAAAATGAAGTTTTAACTATTTTTGTGTCGCTAAAATCGCCATTTTAAAACCGTCCCGTATAACATAAAATGAAATTATCTATGTAACTAATAAAACAAGGCTATCGTAAAATGTGTTCAAAATTTCAGTTTTCTATAAATTCAAATAGAATCTAAATTAAAGTTTTAGTGGTACCATTTTTTAAGAAAAATAATAATTATTACTCAAAACTTAGTGTAGATAGACGTATAGCAAACAATTAAAAAAAACTTATAATAATAAAAAAAATAACAATTTCAAAAATAAAATAATATACAAGATGTCTCATCATAAATGAAATAATAGTTGTTACTACTTTTGAGTACAAGCGGCAACACCGTATCCAAATTTTCAGATTAATCCTATGTTCCAGCCTTTCCCGTCAGTGGCGGTTCTAAAGCTTTTTGGGCCTTGAACGCACATAAAATTTAGGGCCCCTTTTTCAGTTTAGCTTTCGTATTCTTGTTTGGAGTTCATTATACTGACCTGACATGTTCGAAACATTATCGTATGCTTGACCTCTACAGTTCTCTATATTTACCCCTCGTTCTTTATTCTTCTCGACTACTATTTCATTTAAATTTTCCGAAGTGTGTTGTTTAATAAATATGAAGCCAAAAAATCTCTCAATTACTTTCCCTTTGTGTAGGTATCTAAGAATAAATGTACGTTGGCCTTGGTGACTTATGTCGGGGTTGAGCCTACAATGACGCAATAATATGGTGCTGTTTTCACTTCTTCTATAAAAGTTTTCATTCATTGTTTTTTCATAGTTAACTCACAGAACCTTTGCCTTTATTGGGTAATCGCTTTAAATGTTTAGACAAAAATTAATTAAAGTTTGAAAGATAGGCTAAACAGCTTAAATAGTTCCCTTTGTTTTCACTATTTATATTTTTATTTGAATCTCTAAATGCCAAACCTTGTGTAGCATATGGCTTTATGGTGGCTACTATTCTCTTAAGTATTTTTTTCCAGTACTACCAAGTCTTGTTACTACGGTCACAGTATTTTTTTTTTGTATTTGTTCTTTGGTAAGAACATCTTATCAGTGAGAATTTGAAGTATTGAATAATAATTTTTACTTAAACACAGTATAATAATTGATAAATCAGTAAATACAATGTAACTTATTCTCAGCGTTTCCATTACAAAGTACTTCGAATACTCATTTTATTATATTAGGAATCTTACAGAATTATTTTTTGTTCTATTTTTTATGTTACAATCAGAATTTTCTCAAACTTTTTAAAAAATTGCAAGCAGGACCGGGCCCTTCAGAAGACACCGAGCCCCGAGCCGCCCGTTGCACCCGTTCTATGAAACGGTACTGTCGCCCCTACATCACCGGGTTTTGAAGTGCCTAGAAGCCAATGGGGGATAGTTTGAGAATTTAATGTAAAATGTCTAGAATTTAATTATAACTAATAGTTGAAAAAGTTATCTTGTATTTCATGAATTTTCTTCGTTCATTGGTTGCAAATCAGGTTACATTTCATTGAATTTCCTGCGTTTTCTTGGTACAATTTTGTCACATTGTCATATAAAGTATAAATACTGGTTTTTAAATAATTATTACGATTATTTCGAAAAATTGACAAGTTAGGCATATCATTATGTGTATCAACTTGAAGGAAGATTAATTGCTTTTCAGAATTTTAAATAATATACAGAGTGTCCTTGGGGTAGCGCGTAGATACTCATCTATGATCCCGATAGATGACAGATCTACTTCAGGGAGGCGCCCCTGCCCACGCGAGCCTTGGTTTGTCTCCTAAGTCCATACACGGGAAACCATTGTCCCACCCCCAAACTCCTCCTTCTACCATCATCCTACCATCACTTCCCTACTACTATCCCCACTCACCAACCCGTCTGGCCAGCGTGGTGAGTTATGGCCAAATACCCCCTCTATGGCAATTTTTCAAACGAATGGAAATATACCCCAGGTGGGTATGCTATTAAATGTCAAGTCCCACACCCCCATAGGGGTCTGCGAGGAGAAACCATGTTGGGTTTCCTACTACAACATAACCTGTACCTAATGAACAGCTTCTTCCATAAAAAAACCCCAAAGAAGATGGACATGGGAAAGCCCGGACCGTAGAACTCACAACGAGATCGATTTCATTATCACGGACAAATCGTCGATCGTAAAAGATGTTACAGTACTCAACAAATGCAGAACAGGCAGCGACCACCGAATGGTGAGATGCAACGTGCAAATAAAACTAAGCGTGGAGAGACTAAAACTGGTAAAGAAATCTCCAAAACAATCATGGTCAACACTAGAAGACACCCAGACCTTTGAAACCCATGTTACCAACAGGCTACAAAACAGCGACTACACAGAGACGGAGACCAACAGCTTAAACAGAGTCATAACAGAGACATTGGAGGAAGCACAACGTACGTTTTGCACAAAGTCTGAAAAGGAGGAAAGAATTAGTAAGGCCACAAGAAATCTGATGCGCGAACGAAACGATATGAGAGGTAATGGAAGCCATACCAACACGGAAATAAAAGCAAAGAACAGGGAAATCTCAAAAGCCATCAGACGGGACATCAGAAACTATAGAACAGGAAAGTCCAGGAAACAATAGAGAACAACAAAAGCATGAAAGTACTGCGAAACAGGTTGACCGAAGGCAAAGTTGAAATAAATAAATTAAAAATAAACAAGAAAGCATCACCTCGAACCGTGACGAAATCCTCCGCATCGTGGAAGACTTCTACCGTGAACTATATAAGAGCCGATCACGGGAACCTCTCAGCAATGATGTATCCACAAGGGAGAGGGAATAATAAACCAAGGATCCGAAGAGATGCCAGAAATTACCATCACAGAAATCAAAGGAGCACTGTCGAGGATGAAAAATAATAAAGCACCAGGAGAGGACGGAGTGGTTGCGGAGGCAATAAAATCCGAAGGCCTCCTCCTGTTAAAAAAAATACAATTACTCTTTAACCTTTGCATACAGGAAAGCACCATCTCCGAAAAGTGGCACGTGGCAACCACCATATTGCTTCATAAAAAGGGCGATAAAGCGGACTTGGAAAATTATCGTCCCATAACTCTCCTTAGTCATATATACAAGCTGTTTACCAGAATCTTAACAACAAGACTCGAAAACAAATTTGAACTCTACCAAGCCGGATTTCGTTCCGGTTTCGGAACAAACGACCATCTGCAAAGTGTGAAGACCCTCATCGAAAAAACTATAGAGTATAATAGACCCCTGGTCCTTATGTTCATAGATTTCCACAAGGCATTCGACACTATCGAATTGAAAGCTATAATAGATGCTCTGAAGGAATGCCGAATAGATTATAGATACACACAACTAATCTATAATATTTACAAAAACGCTACCATGAAGATTAGATTGCATGAAGCGAGCAACAATATTAACATCGAAAGAGGAGTGAGACAAGGAGACACTATGTCTCCAAAATTATTTATAACCGTTTTGGAGCATGCTTTCAAGGGATTAGACTGGGAAAACAGGGGTATAAACATAGACGGTCGTAAACTGAGTCACCTTCGTTTTGCGGATGATATTGTCCTAACAACCGACAACCAGAGAGAAGCAAAAGAAATGCTGAATGAACTGAGAGAGGCGTGTTCCGGCGTTGGACTGAAGATAAACTTCTCGAAGACAAAGATCATGACAAACCTTGTAATGAGCGAGAAAATAAAGATCGATCATACCGACATCAAACTGGTGGAAAAATATATGTATCTAGGTCATGAAATACGAATATCCAGAGATAATCAAACATGCGAATTACAAAGAAGGATCAACCTTGGGTGGGCAGCCTATGGTAGACTGAAACATATATTTAAGAGCGACCTTTCCATATGTCAGAAAAGGAAAGTATTTGACCAATGCGTCCTGCCGGTACTCACATATGGAGCAGAGACCCTAACTTTAACAACAACATCCGCCAGAAAGCTGAAGGTGACCCAACGCAAAATGGAGAGATCAATGCTTGGATTGAGTTTACGAGACCATGTTACAAACCAGGATCTTCGCCGAAAAACGGCGGTAACAGACATCATAGAGAGTAACGTCATTGAAGTGGAAGTGGGCTGGACACGTGGCAAGAATGGGGGATGACAGGTGGACAAAAGGCTCCTGGAATGGAGACCGCGCGCCGATAAACGGAGTAGAGGAAGACCACCAACGCGTTGGACCGATGACCTGAAGAGAGTGGCAAGCAACTGGATCCAGCAAGGACAGGACAGACAAAAGTGGAGGGCCATGAGGGAAGCCTATGTCCAGCAGTGGACGTTGAAGGCTGATTGATGATGATGCTGATGATGACAGAGTGTCCTGTTTCAAAAATTGATGTTTTGATCATTTTGTGTGTCGTTACAATGTCGATACTATGAAATGAAATTATTTATTTTATTTATTTATTTATTTGTATAGAACATTTTAAATATTGAATTGTGATGTAAGTGTTATGCATGATGCCATAGAAGATCAGTACAAACCTGTATAGTGTGGTGACGAACCCGTCTGCAATTGTGGATTGGTTCGTCTTGGCAAAGCATTTGCTTCAAGGTTTAAGAAAACCACTAAAACCTAAACATGCCAATCCTTACCCATCTTAGTATTCATATGTAATAATATTAATTAAGTGTGTAAACAGTATAGAAGGTAAATAAGAACATAAAATATAACAGCACAGCCATTGCATGACGATCGGTTCAAGCGCCAGTCACGACATTGACGTTTATATTTATGTAACTATTAAAACAATGCTTTGGTAAGCAGGTCCAAAATTTCAGCTTTTTATAGATTAAAATAGCAGATAAATTAAAATTTTATAGGTACCATTTTTTTAAGAGAACGAAAATTATCTCAAAAATCGGTGTAGATAGAGGTATAGGAAACAATTAAAAAAATTGATAATAAAGAAATGGCAGTATCCAAATTTTCAGATTAATCCTATGTCTCGACTCCTCCCTACATCACCGGATTTTGAAGTGCCTAGAAGTCAATGGGGGATAGTTTGAGAATTTATTGTAAAATGTTTAGAATTTAATCTTAATAATTATTTCAAAAAATTGACATTTGTGTCTGAACTTGAAGGAAATTTAATTACCTTTCAGAATTTTAAATAATATACAGAGTGTCCTCTTTAAAAGAAAGAAGTTTTAACATTTTTGTGAATGGTTAAAATCGCTATTTTAAAACTGCTAGATGAAGTATTAATAATCTTTTTTAATATTTATTGCAATTGTTTCGAAAAATTGACAAGTTAGGCATACCATCATGTGTAACAAAATTATTTATGTAACTATTAAAACAATGCTTTTGTAAGCGGTGTCCAAAATTATAGCCTGCTATAGATTCAAATAGCACCTACATTAAAATTTTAGTGGTGCCATTTTTCTATGAGAAAAAATAAAATAAGTATTATTTTAAAAACCGGTGTAAATAGGTATAGGACACAATTTCAAAAAATGATAATAGAGAAATTACAATTTCAAAAATAAAATAAAATAATATACAGCGGCAACACCGCTAAAATGAAAATATTTTAGAAGACAGGTGGTGCAGTTTTTATGGCAGTATCCAAATCATCAGATTAATCCTATGCTCCGTTTTTCACAAACGTCTAACTTACCATCGACGATCAATGTATATTTTTATTTAAATTTTACCCTCAACCTTTCTTACCAGGTTTGGTGGCATCGGGTTTTGTAGACGTCATAATAATAAAAATACCTTTCTGGTTTGCCTGTAGACATAACCTTAACGGTCTACTTTACTCACTTGTTACATAAAGAACTATTTTACATCAACAATTGAAAGCAGTTTTTTAGATTTTTTTATGTTTAAAGGGCATTTTTTTATTAAGCGTTTGGTGTATCGATGTAGCACAGGGCCCCTGAGAGCATTGAAAATAATTTCAAACTTTATATTTTCCACGCTCGAGGAACTGAGTAAAAATGTTATTGCTTTCAACATCAGATCGTGTTTCAAAATTGCGCAACAAAATGGAAATGTCAATAAAAATTGTTTTTTCTTCTTAACTTATCTAACTGTTCGTTTAACGTTAATCAAAACTCATAAAACGTACGTGCGAATGTGCAATATTTAAATTTTTCAAGAATTGTTTAAAGAACCGTTTTGTTTCAACAAAACAAAGCGGGGTCATTTTAGTTTTGCGCAAACTCATTTTAACCGAACAGGTGAACCATTTATCGTGCAGGTACACGAATTCATGTACATCTGTACTGTATACTACCTAAGGTAGAATGAAAGAGGGGCATCCATGCATGAATTGGTGAACGTAAAACTCCTCTTCCACATACCTTTCTTGTAGTTGATGGCCAATGCCTTTTCTTCGGTACACCGCATCAGGTATTAAGCGCGTAGTTCTTCGTCGCAACACTTTCAATGCATCAAAAGCCGGCTCGAGTGACTTTTTAAAAATTAATTTTGAACTTGACTCATTGAACTTGCAGTGCGATTATTGATTAGTGGATTTTCTGTGCATATTTTAAGTGGTTTTGCGATGACTCGGAAGTTTTTTATTTAATTTTGACAAAAAGGTAGAAGGTGAGTGTCTTTAATATTTATTTATAATAATAAAGCGCTTGTGAGAAACATGTATTGCTTAACGTGTATAAACTTTCACCCATCTTTTGAAGAAGACTTATATAATATTTGCGTGCAAGCACGAGCACCCTATACACCCACCCTTGGACTAACAACACTAAAAAAAATTAACATACAATAAAAAAAATTGTGAAGCAACAAATTTTCTGGTTGCAAAGTTTAAAACCGACAATAGAAACCACCACTTAAAAAATTTCTTAATTGAATTTTTAATTAAAACTGTGTAGTTTTAATATAGTTTTCGACATTGCAACATTAGTGGATGTTGCGACTGAAAATACCTATTTTCTATAAGGTTTTTGATTGCAATGTTGCAATGAGAAATTGTTTGCAAAGATAAATAACGATAACTGGTTTAATTTTGCCCACCTACCTAGACCGAGATCTTTGATCTGTATTTTTCTTCTCTTCTTGATGCTCGAGCGATTGAACGGTGTAGATTCTCGTTATATTTATTTTTATTTTTAATATATGTAATAAGGTGCATTTTACGCACTGTTTACTTGGTATTTTGAATGGGTTGATGACTAAAAATGGCATAGAATTGACAACGTTGCATATAGATACCGCTTTTTTTGTAATTTGAAAACCTGTTCGCTCATTTTTTTAATGCTTCAAGTGTTAAGACAATGACATTGCCTAAAATAGAATTAGACATTAATACTTTACATTCGTATTTAGACGTGCTTGTTTTGCTGCCAAATGAATTCATACCGTCTGAAGTACAAAAGATAACAAAGCGATTGTGATTTTCTTTCATGGTTGTAAATTCTGTGTTTTTAGTATTCAGTGCAACTCCAGGAAATTAAAACTATTCATTTTCTTGTTTGGACTGAAGTTTGAAAATGTTTTATAAAATTTAAATAAAATAGATGTTTGTAAAAGTTGTGGTCCATGGTAGTCTCTTTATCACACAACTTTTACTTATATTTATATTTACATTCTTAACATAATAATTACAGTACTAGCATTCACAGATGTATACTGTTGTAGTAGTTTGTAAACTTTTATTTCACGTTGTGGCTTCTTCTCCTATTAGGCGTCTCAACGGTCAGTTCTTTTAACTAACAGCATATTTTCAAAACGCATGGCTTACCTGCTAAAAGACAGGAAAATATTGGAGATGTAGAGTAAATATTGCCACAAAATTGTCTTTTACAATAACAAAATAAAACAACTTTGTAATCATTATGTTAAGATGTGTAAACTAGTCCATTACAATCAGGGTGTAATGAATTCATTCCGCACTCAAAAATAAGTTAACAATATTTATCTTTGAACTAAAAGTAATTTTCAGATACTAAGTCCTCTGTGGTGAATAATTTTTCGAACACCATTTTGGTAGCATAATTATCATAGTTACAGTTTAGTACTATAAATACAATCCTATTTTTGTTTCGAAGACTATCGATATTGTTTTTTTTTTTGGTTAAAACCTAAACAAAACTTAGAAATTTTTGGTAAATATTGAACCCCTAAGAGGTAATCATTGTAGTAACGCTCTTGGTGCATAAAATGCTTATTACATTATATTAATTAATAATGGCATGCTTTCTGCTTAGTTACGAAATACATAACCATATATTTCCGTTTTCTGGAAAGAAGACGCTTGCTTCATTAATTTATGTAACAATAAATGCATGGAAATATCTGACTATATCTTCTTATAGTCATTTGTAGAAATAAAAATAATGACTATATTCTTTTGTCACCAAGGTATTAAGATTTTTAGATCCGTTCCCCAAATATCAAAACTATTCAAAAAATTAACCTATGGTTTTCGTTTCTCGTATAATCACCAAGAGGTATTGACATCTGTCTTCTGTATTCACTAAATCCAAATTTTTCTCTGGTCTATTTTGGTCCACACGTCTTTTACCTTACTTTCAATTATTTCAACACCACATGGTAATAATATTTTTATGCAAACTTACAAAAAAAATCGTTTCTTGCTACTTAGCATTGCTCTTAAAGTGACATCAAAGAATTTACAGCCGGCATCATTCTACTTACAGTTTTCTTGAAAATTCTTTTCAATTTGTAATTAATGCTAGACCGTAAAAAGTACATTTTTTGTCTTAATACACATTTTTTTTAATCATTACTAGGCTTGTTTTATGTATCAAGACAACTAAATGTGCTCAACTAACATTTTCAAATTTTCATAATTGTAGGTACTCCACGAGTTTTTGTAGGTATATATACTTTGAGTCTTACTCTGTACAGTGTGTGTTACGATGATGGTTCGTTAGACGTTTACGGAAAATTAGACATAGAATTTATCTAAAAATTTGGTTACTTGCACAGCTGGCCCTGATCTATCGATTTAAAATATTTTCAACGTTGCAACGTTGCCTCTCATATGGAAATGTGGCAACAACTTTGGTATTTCAAATGAGACACTCTGTATATTATTACATTTTCAGATTCTACATTGAATTTGTAACGGATGTTTGTGGAGGTACTATGTACCAAAAATTGATAGTTTCCGAATTATTCAATTTTTCTGGAAAAAAAATGACAGATGAGACGGCATTTTAAAAAACCATATCTTTGCCATTTGTCAGCCTAGGGTAATGAAAATTCCTATAACTCATCACTAAATATTCTTTTTGCAGAAAGTTTGATCAGATTTCATTCTCCTCGTACAGGGTGTTCATGAAACTTACTCGATCTTCCTCAAATTCAAGTCAGTATAAGTCACTAATTTTAAATGGAACACCCCGTATTTTGTTGACTCATCTGAAAGCTGGAATAATTATCTTTCATATAATAATAGGATTTTATATACCCAAGTGCAGTATTTTTTGTGTTATTCACACCTCTATGATTTTTGAAACATACGAGGTAGATTATTTTGTTCATGTGGAGAGGAACACCTTGTATTTCTTCCTTGAGTTAGTCAAAAGAATTTGATCTCATTCTGAAAAATATTGCTCATATCTGAAACGTAGCCTTAACACAGTTTCTGAGGATTTTCTTAATTCTATTCAAAATTACCGGAAATTAATAGTCAAGACTGCCATGGAAGAAAACTATTGCTATTAACTGCACGCTTTATATGTCTGTTTACGAAGGAGCTGTCAGTAGTTAATTGATAGCTATCAAAATGGCACAACAAATGGAATTTACGAATGAAGATTATCTAAATCTCTTGGTTATTTATAGACAGTGTAATCGCATGATTGATCGAACGTGTCGCTCATTTTTGGAAAGATTTCCGGAAAAGCCGAAGCCCAGCAAAAACATTGTAAGGCGTGTCATAAATAATTTACTTAAATATGGATCTTTCAAGGCCCTACTAGTAAAGCAAAAACCGATCGTAGACGATGAAGAAACTGAAATATTGGTTTTAGCTTTCTTTAGTTCCTATCCAACTGCATCTTTACGCGACGCAGAAGTTAATTTGATAGTGTCTTTCAAAAGTGTCTACAGGATTTTCTCAAAACTTAAATGGAAGCCATTTCACTACACCAAGGTTCAGCATTTGAATCCTGGAGATCTTTCTTTGCGTGTTGAGTTTTGCGAATGGTTCTTGATAAAGACACAAAAAGATTCAAATTTCTGTGGAGACATTATTTAGTGTGATAAAGCCAAACTCTGCAAGAATGGTATGTTCAACCGACATAATAGTAATTTTAGGCAGAGGAAAATCCATATGTGGTCTGTGAACAAGGATTTCAAGGAGCGTGGCAGTTTAATGTTTTTGTGCTATAAAAGGAAACAGTATCCTGTGCTTTTGTTTTTACATGGGAATAATGGAAAATGAAATTTTGCCAGCACTTCACCGACTCCCAGAAAACGATCAACTCCGTGCCTGGTTCCAACAAGATGGTGCCCAGCCGCATAACTTGAGAGCAGTAGGCGATTTTTTGGATGCTACTTTAGAGAATCGGTGGATTGCCAACAGAGGGCCGATCCGCAGGCCTGCTCGTTCTCCGGACTTGACCCCATTGGATTATTTTCTTTGGGGTCATGTCAAAAACATAGTATATGCAGATCCTATCACCAGCAAGGAAGATATGCAAATGAGAGTTACTCAAGCGCTCAAGTCAATACCACCATCGACCATATTAAAAGCCACTCATGATGGTATGTTGAAAAGAATTCATAAATGTATGGAAGTGAATGGCAGTGTGTTTGAACATATATTACAATATGTAAATTAATTCTATTTCAATTATAATTTGTTTTGTTTTGATCTGTTTTCATAACAACCATGCACCACTATGCATTTCCGATTTCAAAATAGAACTTAGAAAACCACAAAAAACGCGTTACATGCGACAAATAAAAATACAGGGTGCTCCTCTCCACATGAACAAAATGATCTACCTCGTATGTTTCAAAACTCATAAAGGTGTGAATAACACGAAAAATAATGCACTTGGGTATAGGAAACCTTATAATTATATGAAAGATAATTACTCCAGCTTTCAGACGAGTCAACAAAATACGGGGTGTTTTATTTAAAATTAGTGACTTATACTGACTTGAATTTGAGGAAGATCAAGTGAGTTTCATGAGGAAAATGAAATCTGATTAAACTTTCTGCAAAAAGAATATTTAGTGATGAGTTATACGAATTTTCATTACCCTAGGCTGACAAATGACAGATATGGTTTTTTAAAATGCCGTTTCATCTGTCATTTTTTTAAGGAAAAATTGAATAACTCGGAAACTATCAATTTTGATACATAGTACCTCCATAAAAATCCGTCACAAATTTAATGTAGAATCTGAAAATATAATAATATACAGAGTGTCTTATTTAAAATATTAAAGTTGTTGCCACATTGAAAATATTTTAAATCGATAGATCAGGGCCAGCTGCGCAAGTAACCAAATTTTTAGAAAAATTCTATGTCTAATTTTCCATAAACGTCTAACGAACCATCATTGTGACACACCCTGTACATAAACATAAGCACAATACCCTTGATACAACCATTGGATCATTTACAAAAATATTTGTCGGGTATACAAATCTTTGTTCAAACAGAAGATTTATTGTATTGATAGACATGGCGTTTGGAAGAAATTATTGAAAAAATACATATTTAATAAATATTTAAAAAGTTTTTCAAGAGATTATTGAAAATGCCTGATGGACTGGAGAAATACGCATAGTTGTCAAATTTTCTGGGTTTCTTATTTTTTCAAGATTGAAGAAGTTTATTTTCACTGAGATCAATTGACCTTTTTCGCAGATTACGTAATCTGGTTAATTTAATTTAGGGGTCTAACCGTAGTGTACTGTACATTGGTTATGGTAATGTTGGCATCAATTTTTGTTTGTATTTGACTTTTATTATTCTGTAATTTGACCTACTCAACCTTACTTTATAAAATTCTATAATGTCAAGTTAAGCGTTGACTGAATAATGTATAGGTTAGAAACAATTTATGTTTACAGCCAAAAACATAACTATAAATATTTTATAATACACTACGGGCACAAAATATATTCAGAAGCGTTTCTGTATAATAATGCGCATTTACGTTGCGCATGTCAGCGGTTACCTTTCTGAGTTACCCGATGAAAGTGACAATGTGGTGACATTTATATGTTGTTATTTAGTTTTGTATATTTTGTTATGAATTACTAACTAAACAAAAACTCAGACCTTGATGACATTTGAAATTCCTAAAATGTATCGAAAGTTAATTTAAATGTTAGGTTCGCTATGAAATTTGTTAAATACATACCTGTTTTTAGGACATATAATTTCTAGAACGGCTCTGATTTGTAGCCCAGCAAACTGGCGGGGTGACTTAAATATTTCAAAAGTGCCGACAGTGAGTTACGCTTCTGAATATTATTATTATTAAGAAAAATGCCAACAGTTAACTGTAACGGCATGTGTGTGTTAAAGTGCAAAGCGCCATCTAAGCAATAGCTTTAATGCTTGTAACACACGTTGCCGATAAAGCCAAGATAACTTGTACAGAAGTACACACGCAACAAAAGAACACCTGATGCAGCATTTCGTTCTTATTGTGAGCTCATCAGAGGTGTATACTTAAGTGCAGTATACGACTGTACAAGACGGGGGTTGGTCTTTTAAGCTCCCGTGGAGCAATGAACATAAGTAAAATGTGTGTCTTGCGACATCTCGTGTAAACATTGACACGTATGAATAGTATAAACTAAGAAAAATGCCAACAGTTAACTGTAACGGCTATCGCTTAGATAGCGCTTTGCACTTTAACACGCACATGCCGTTACAGTTAACTGTTGGCATTTTTCTTAGTTTATAGTACTCATACGTGTCAATGTTTACACGAGATGTTGCAAGACACATATTTTACTTATTATTATTATTATTATTATTGTGCTACGGTTAGACCCCTACATTAAAATAACCCGATTACGTCATCTGTGAAAAAAGTCAATTCATTGCTATAATATTATTAAAACTGCGAAAGCTCTTTCTTTTTTATTTAAGGATCTTTCTGAAGTAGAGGTAAAAATAAAACTATCTTTTATAGAAGCAGTGCCAACGTTTTTCCCTTAACAAATGGGGGCTTAATCAAGGCGAACTATCTTTTAGACCGTTGTGTGAACAAATATAACAAGTTGCGACTTTGGACAAGACGTTATGGACAAGATTGTTATTAAAATAATAATTAAATACTTCGAATTACATATAACATATTTATTATTAAAATCTTCAACTATCAAAATTAGTTTTAGTTTAGTTTTGCAAGAACTCCATTTCTGTGATAATGTTTAAATTTGTGTTTATTGTCAAATTATCCTTCTGAAGTTTTTCGAAATATCAGATTTATTGTTGAAATTATATATTAAAAATAGAGATCTTCACGGTGGAGGTTGGAAAAGAAAACACTGCCTTTTTAATGCAGAATTGCCTAACGTTTTGCCCCTGACAAATGGAGGCTTCGTCAGATGCGAAATGTTAGGCAATTCTGCATTAAAAAGACAATGTTTTCTTTTTCAACCTCCACAGTGAAGATCCATAAAAGGAACTGAATAAATAAAACCGATACCGCAGGAGTATGTCCACTTTATCTAGAAATTTAGGTTACTTAAGCAAAACAGAATGTTTTTTTAGAAAAGAATACGATACTAGCTAATTGGAAAAATTCTAAACACTTCAAATATCTACATTACTTCTTAGACAATAATACTGAATATCTTTTTGTGTTTGAGTAAATTGTATTGCTTTACACGACTTTTCTTTATTAAGTAGCTTTACGATCAGCTTCAGTAGATACGTTTTTTAATTTTAAAGCAATTTGGAATTGTGCAATTTTGAAAACTTTACTAACACCGCCGTTCGTGCAAACGTGGTTCAAAAAGTGATCTACACTAAAGTAACTTTGCCGACTCACCTGTAAACTAATATACAAAGTTGATCCTTCGATTATTATCGCTAACTAACCGTTGGCATAAACATCAATCTCGAAACGAGAATTATCAGACAGCTGTTTCGTCCTTTTGAGGCTCTTCAGGAGCGAGAGAACTCGATTGTAAGTTCATTATTGTACAATATGCGCGGTTGTCGACAACATTAACAATTATATGCATTTTATGCATAAAAATACAAATTATTGTTGAGTTGCATTTTTTTAAATAATAAGTAAATACCGGAAGAGCTACATTAGACAAACAAGAAAGAATCAAAGAACATCAGAGTGAGAAAAAAAATTTGACAATCGACAGTTGCAGAACAGTACAAATTAAAAAAAACATATGAACTGTAGCTGCGAGTACAGCTGGAACCTAAGCAATACCTGGTAATATAAAACTTTTTTAAAAAATGAAATAAACAACGTTAGAACTTAATAATTTTGATAAAAAAATTGAAAAAAAAATGACATTTTATTTTTTTATTGTAACGTACTAAACTGTAGAAATTTTGGTTTGGAAACCGTCCCATAACTCCCATTCTTGTTTATAAGATGTTGAGTAAAACATGTAAAATTTATTTTTCTGCTATCATTGTAATCAGTAAGCGCTCGAGCGCAGTTTTTTGATACATAACTGAAAATTATCGCAGAAACAGTATGCAATTAAAACTCAGAGAATGTGATGTTACTAAAGTTGTTGCGTTCCTACCTAAAGTATTGAATGGACTATTATTTTTTGTAAGTGCTACCGTTATTCTTTGATGTCAAAAAAATTACGTACACATCGCATTCTAAAAATTAAATTTGACTCTGGTTTATTAGAGCAACTCTGCTTTGGGTCATGGCTCAAATGCAAATTTGTGTAAAATGTAAGGCGACCTCGCCCCCCGCCCCCCAAATATCAAATTTTTTATGTTTGCACACGAAAGAGAATAGCTGGCACAGACTAGCACAACTTTGCTTAACGCTAGCACACCTTTAATAATGGAGCTATTGAGGGTTGAATCTAGGAACATTAAAGATATGAGCTAGCACAGGCTAGCACATATAGAAATAATGTTACCATACTTTTAATAACAAACTTATTGAGGTTTGAATCTGGAGGGGCTAAGCAACCTTAACCCTCCAACCAAAAAATATAAAATTTTTGATGTTTGTACACAAAAGAAAATAGCTAGCACAACTTTGCTTAACGATAGCACACCTTTAATAATAGAGTTATTGAAGGTTGAATCTAGGAAGCCAGCCCCCTACAAGCAAATTTCGAACTATTGACATTTGAAAATTAAAGAACTGAGCTAGCACAACTAAAAATAATGTTACCATACTTTTAATAACCGGTTATTGAAGTTTGAATCTGGAGGGGCTAAGCGACCTCAACACTCTAATAAAAAAATATCGAATTTTTTATGCTTGCACACGGAAGAAAATAGCTAGCACAGGCTAGCACAACTTTGTTTAACGCTAGCACACCTTCAATAATAGAGTTATTGAGGGTTGAATATAGGAAACCAGCCCCCCTACAAGAAAATTTCGAACTTTTGAGGATTAAACATTAAAGAGCTGAGCCAGCACAGGCTAGCACAACTACACTCAAGGCACCTTTAATAACAGACTTATTGAAAATGAATCTAGGAAGCCAGCTTTCAATAACTTCGTTATTAAAGGTGTGCTTTCTTGTGCAAACATAAAAAATTTGATATTTTTTTGTGAGGGGACTGAGGTCGCTTTGGACCCTCAGATGCAAACCTTAATAACTCCATCATTAAATGAGTGCTATCGTTGCCCAAAATTGTGCTTGTCTGTGCTATTTTTTTTGTGGGTGGGTTAAGGTGACCGAGCTCATTTTTTTGCACAAGTCAAAATACAATTAATCACAAATATTTATTTTTAATGTCATACATGAATTCCTCCCAACACCTAAATTTACCAAGCAATAAAAATTGAAAAAAAAGATCAAAAGCTAAATAATTACCATCTATATATTTTAAAACGGTTATCTATTTTAAGAAACGAATTAATTATTGCATAAAGTACAGCTTGATATACATCTACTGTTATTTCAAATTTATTTACTAATTATCTTTTCATTACCGATAACAACTGATTTTAATACTTTTCTTAACATTAGAAACAGTTTTAAAAAGCGACATATTTCTTAAATTAAAAATTATTTTCTACAAATTTCACAGACAAAATCTAATTGCGTTTCTATTGTATCTACACAAGTTTCTCTAAAACAAATACGTTTTGAATACGCAATCTTAAGTGTCAAATTGTTACTAAAGTGACAATTAAAAATGATGATAAATTGGATATCAAAAAATTCACACTGTATTTAAAACAATGACGATTTTTTCTGGTCGCACATAAACTGTTTGTGACTTCGGGCTCATTGAACTGTAGAAATAAATTCAAGAAAGTTTTTACTTTATTATTTGGTTTCGTCAAATATTGATGTGCAATAACAATTGTTTTCGGTATAAAGAATGTAAGGTTGCCATGTCATCACCCCTTTAAATATCTATTGATTTTGACTATTGAAAGAAAAATAGTTCCAAGTGATGAGTCACAAAACTAACCACAAATGTCATCATAGTAAAAAACAGGAGATTTTGTTTGCTGTCTTCTGTTTGTATTGTTTGAATTAGTAGACAGATTAATTTTTACGACTTTAATTATTTTGCTCTAATTAGAAAAAATATGGTTACAAATATAAATACACAATAGTATGCGTCAGACAAGCGGTTTTTGTATCAGTGTCAATGGATAACGTGCACATCTATCTGACCATGTATCATGTGATGTTCCGAATTATGTTATGATTCCACAAAATACCGATCGTCCAGATTGTGATATCATATCATCACAGACTGTCAGAGAAGTGTACACGCGTCGTTGGATGATGTGATAATTAAACACAAAAATTGAAAGCAATTTTAATTGAACATGTACAAAGACATGAATGTTTGTATAACATTCAGTTCCTGCAATACCGGAACCATACAATGTGACAGGAAGCATGGGAAGAAATAGCCAGGTAAGGGCAAATACAAATACAAATAAAATCAATAAGGACATGCAAATAAGCGCTGCCGCACATTCTTTAATTTCCTCTTCAAAATTTTTTGATGAGTCTGAGGTCATGTTGACAAGCACGTATCAGTTCTAAGTACTCAAATGAGAAGGGTAGGTATACATTTTAAGAGAAATTCTCATATTGTCACAACAGGTCGCAACTCATCAGAACGAAGTGTTTATGTCCGGTCACTACACACTAGAAAATATCACAATGGAACACAACTCATCAGACAAATGTGTTTTCGGCTTAAATTAAATAATTTATATATTTATTGTATAACAAATGTTTTTCTTTAAAGCAAGTTTGTCTTGCGAATTACAGCATTCGATTTGAGATTGTTATTATAATAATCAAAGAATCGATTTATGTAACTGCTCACACATCTGTCGAAAAAGTTGCTTTAATGCAAATTAATTTTCGATTACGATAGCATGAGGCCACACTAGATGTCGCAACACTTATTTGTCAAATGTTTTTGGTTTTTTTGTTTATTGTTATTTATACATTATCTTTAATTTTATTTTATTTTATATTCTTCTACTCGTGCGTTAATAGCCATTAATCATTAAATATTAGTACATTATTTTATATTTAAACTTTTTTATTATAAAAATATTATACATTTTTCAAAATTTCCTTTAATTAGCAATGATGTAGCAAAAAAATTTCTGATTACTTAAATCTATATTTAAAACCGACCGATATAGCGGATACCATTATTGTCAAAAACAAATTAGCACCTTAAAGTAACAAAACAATGTTAACATTGACTTAAAATGTTAAAAAAATAACGGGTAGGTTTTTCAAATCAAACTTCAACTTCAATGTTTGACCACAATAAGACAAAACGGCCTTCGCAGACAACAAAAAGATGACATTAGTTCTACCGTTATTTGTTTAAGTGGGGTAACAAACCATTGTTAACTTTTATGTCGATAGCTTAAAACTGTCAACCATCTTCAAACAATAAAAATCCTTAACCTATAAACGTTTAAATTTATTAATACTTGTAATTATTGTAAACAAAATTGCTTTATAACCATCTTTTTACGCAAATTTTAAGTAGCAGAATAATAATGTATATATTCATTTGTTAGTTAATCAAAAATCAACATATAAATGGGGAGAAGTTATACGACTCTATTTTATAAACGCAAGTTTGATCTCTAAGCGAATACAGTTGCAGAGCTTTAGACCATTATTCCAAAGTAATCATAATTTTAACTCCAATTTACTTGTTACAACAAACTTCCACTACGTTTTGTACTTGAGGTGTGAGAATACTTAGTCCATACTTTACAAAATATATCGGCATTATAATATTCCCCAAATCCCTTTTAAATTCCCTAAACAAATTTCATTCAGAGGTAGAAGATAATCGTGTACGTTTTAAGCACATTATAAAACAGAATGGGATAGTTTAGGAATGTAATTAATACCTGAGCCATTTTTTTAAATTTTAGAAGAACTTTGTCTTTCTTTGTTTTTTTGCCCCGACTTATATTGATTTTTTTCCTAATTATCTAACAGAAATTACGGTTTATTTTATTGCAATGTAATCTAATGTATTCTAAATTTTTGGAAAATGTTCTGATCGGATGGAAACCAGTCGTAATAATAACCAAATGTTTTTAATTTTTAAGTATATTAGTTTGCGGCAATAGAGCCATCTACATTTTATTCATATACATTGCATTTCTTCTCAAATTTCTTCAATCAACGGTTATAATTAAAAGAATGCTGAAATATGATTCAAACAGAACTCATAACGTTTACCAAAATATATTCTCGATCAAGTGTTCAGTCACATTTTTCCATAGCCAAAGTTTTCGAATACGAAGACCGTGTTTGTGATCAGAACACTAAGGCACGTAATTGAAACTAAGCCACAGTGTTAGATGTATAATGTACCATACGAATAAATAAATAAATAAGATGTATAAAATGGGAGCCAAAATGACCAAACATTTGAATTCTACACTCTAACATCATAATCCCCTACTCCTCATCAGTAATAAACTTACTTCTCAATATAGAGACCTTGCCATAAACTTAAATTTAAAAAATAATTACGGCGGATAAAATTAATGTTAATTTTTTCTGTGTTTCCTTACTTTTCAACAGTTGAAAATAAATGATGTAGGTTACGCGTCCGATAAAACTATTTCCAAATCCGTACTATAGCCTCGATAGTACACATAGTACTTGTACGCAATAGGGTACTTTAGGGACTACAGCAGTAGGTATATATTACGTAATGTGAGTTGTAACTCTAAGAATATACCATACCCACAACTTCAAAAACATGTGAACCTATAAATTAAGTCACCTTCTTAGTTAGGAGTAGCGACTATCCAGATTTCTTTTCTTGTTCTTTTACCATACCTTTGTCGTCTGTTGTTGTTGTATGTTTAAATTTAGTTTTTTCTATTAACCATAATATGTTTGTTTTCCTGTCTGTTAATTTACTTTGGCTAATCTTTTTTCATTGCTCTTTGCAGTGTTTCTTTGCAGTAACAGTTTCTATGATTCTGATGTTTATTTCCCCAATGAATTAACTTTTTCAAACACAATACAGTACAGATGAATATCCTTAAAAGGATTCCTTCAAGCGGAAGGATGAAATCAAAGAAAACTTTGGTCTCAATTTGCCGACATTTCACCCAACTTATGTGGCATTTATCAAGGCTTTTTTCACGTTCTAATCTCAAGAAGTCTTAATAAACCCCGCATATGTTGACCGAAAAGTTGAAACATTGAAACCAGTAACTTAAAATAACATGTTATTTCCATGCCATTAGCTGTGTTTAGTATTAATTACTTTAATTATCAGGAACTTCATTAATACAAGGCGAAGCAAAATGCAAACCAAGCAATAACTCAAAATTAACAAAAATTTGTACAATCGACTACAAATTAAATTTAAATTACATTGGAAATAAATCTGAATTTTAAATTAAAACATTTAAAAAAAAATTCTAAACTTGTTTTTGACAATAACTCCAAAAGTATTAACAATAGAGCAATTTTGTTGGTTTTATTGATCATATTTGTATACAGGGTGAATCACCACCAACGAGACGGAAGTATAGCGAAACAGTCAAAGTTTTACAAGTTTTGTCATCTTAGTAATTTGGAGGTTAATAATTTTTTTTTATAATGACAAAACTTGTAAAACATTTACTGTTTTGCTATAAATCTTCGACCCGTTGGTGGTGATTCACCTTGATACATTGTACAACTAAAAATAATTTAAAAAAAAATAATAAATCATAAAAATTATGTGGAATTGGTGTTTCTTAATTTGTAAAATAAAGCTGCAAGAGAGTAATTGCATGGTTCTTAGCTACTCTGTATACATGGCAATGAAACGTTAAAATAAAGGAGGTTTAATTTAAAAGTACATAAAATTGGTCTGCAACGTTTTTTCATCGACCTGTATATTCCAAATCATTATAGAAAGTAACCTTTGCTGACGTGCATACACCCATATCAAAGATCCTGCGTTAGTAAAGTTTTTCAAAACTAGTGTTGTCTAGATTCGGTTCTAAAGACCGTTGTTAATTAAAATTTCTTCCTAACGTTTTGGTACCGCGAGTGGTCAGCTTCTTCAGATGTCCTTTCATCTTTGGATGTAGTCTGATGAGTTTTGCTTCGCGTCAGCGAAACGTTAGGAAGAAATTCCAATCAACAACGGTTTTGACCTAAATTTAGACAACAGTAGTTCACAAACAAGCCGCAAAAACCTAAACCAATTTGTTGGTTTTTTAATTTTCCCGGAACCTACGTCTACAGTAGTATGTCATAGGAAAATTGAAAGTTTGTACTGCATAGTGAAACATGGAGAACTTACAAGAGTCGTAGTGGTGTAGTACTATATTAAAGTCAAAGATTTATCTTCCCACTCAGTGACATTTTAAACCGTAAATTTTCCGATAAACTTAGGTACTCAATTGATAGAAAGGTAACGATCAATGTTTTTAGAGTAATCGACTGCATTTACATTAGTATTCTAAAGCCACTTATGTGGGTGTAATTCAAATATCTCAATTATGTTTAATAATGATTTGAAATTGTCTACTGGGTGACGAGGGATAAGCTTTGACACCCCACGTGCTAAAACGCCATACATTCCAAAATTTAATGTTGATTCATTCATTTAAAGGAAAGCTTTTATTGTTGCTTTCTAACTTAATATTTAAATGATAAAGTTAAAAGTCTATAAAATTGTCATCCTTTGACAGATTGGGTTTCCAGTAAAGAAAGTTATAAGTTTACAAACTAACGTATCTTGCTTTTCGAAACCGATAGTAGAGGAATTAGGGTAAAAAATGTTCTTACAGTGTGTGTTGAGAATTTGATTTTGAGGAAAAGCTTTCCGTATCTTTAGACACGTGATTTTAAAGGGCATCATAAAAACATTAAATTGGCCTAGTGGTAAGAGACAAAAAACTATGAACAGCCTTTAAAAACCACTGCAGTTTGCACCATTATGTTAATAGTTCAAAATGGGATCCATGGTTTTGAAATGTTTGTCGTTGAATATTCCTTCACTCTTGAGATATTATGCAAATCTTGAGATATTAAGAAAAAAATAATGAGGAGTGGCTTTGTCCTGTCGATAATGCGGCATGTTACTATCTTTGTTTCTATCCATTGGGTGACAGGATCTATCTATGATACACACCCACACGTTGATCTTCTCTGGGAATTGGATCTAGCCTTCCCGAAACACTAATAGATTTGTATTGTCTCAACAGCGACAATGTTTGTTCACAAACCCGTTTAAAACGAAAGTAGATTCATTATTGAAACGAATATTTTACTTTATTTTTTGACTCATTTCTACACAAAATTAAATCCTACTGTCGAAATTATCCCCAATTAGCTGGTGTAAAATGTGTATTTTAATAAGAAAAGAATTTTTTTTTGTAATAATCCGGGAGGGTCTTGATGACCAGGTCCGAAAACCAAAGTGGTGATTCTCAGAAAGAACATGTTTTTTTGTTCACCATGGAGTACTATAAGGTACTGATCACCTTCCATATTTTGTGCTTGTATTAAAAACGCTTAAAACACACACAAAAAGCTCTAACGAAATTGATGTACGTTTTGACGTTTTAATTACATATGTCACTACACTATACAGGTTTATACTAATCTTCTGTGGCACCATACATAACACTTACATCACAATACAATATTTGTATAATGTACCGCACGAATAAATAAATAAATAAAGCGAATAATTTATTGATTTTAAGTGCTCCGTGCACAAGAAATTTTGCTTTGCTGAGCCACTTTTCAAATACATGTAAAATATTTTCAATAATTTTAGCTTCTCCTCCTTGATCAAGACCTGTTAGTTGCTTTATTTCATTGGTACACTGAACCGGTGCCCAAAAATTTCTGGTCGTCGAACCGTTTTAGGAGTGCAACGATTTTTACTGTCAGAGATGATGATGTCAGTTCTCTCTTGCAGGGTATAAACCATTCTTCAAAATTGTTTAATGTTTTTCAGAAATCATTTAATAAATATTAATAACCTATCATTGTCTTGTACTATTAATAGGTCTATCCCGAAATTAAACAATTATTATAGATGCTTTTCTCAAATAAGCAGTTGTGGATATACGTTTTTAGTTCCTTCTTATTTTGTAGATGTCGCTGTGCCATTAACACAACTGTCTTTTCTGTATTTACTTAGTTGTATTGTTTTTAGTTGTGTAGTATATAGTGCATGGCTTTGTAATTCTTAGTGTGAAAATCTTTTCCTTGCAATAAAATGACTTATATTATTTTTAATGTTGTGGTTTTGAAAAAAGCTGAGTAATGTCAAAAAATTCTGCTAAATTATACTTAATTTTTCAAAACACTTTCAGATTGAAGTAATGGTTTTTTGATAAGATTGTTGCTTCTTCGTTTTTAAAATACAAGAATTATTTGGTGCCTTACATTTTTATCTAAATTACCCGCTTTCTTATGCATCAAATCAAAATAATTGCTGATCAACCAATCACAATACACTGAAGGACGACACTAAAATATCACGTGACGAGTAGAAGTTAGTACACGAAAGTGGTTAACAGTGACAGTTGACGTGTATTTTAGGTTAACAGTGACAGGCCTTTAACTTATATTTAGTTTGAGGTTAAGATAGTCATCTACAATAATTGTTTAATCTAGGGGTCTATCCACAAATATTCATGTTAGTTTCAATTTATTTTATAAATGTGTCTATAGTTACTGATCAGGATCAACTTAATTTTCCTGCATTCAGCATTTAATTGAAGATGATTTAGAAGAGATGTTCTCGATGAAGTTTTTTGTCTCCTACTCAGAAACCAATTGACCGTTTTAATTTTGATTCTGTAGAAACATAAAAGCTGTGGGTAAAGGGGCGATACCTAATATTTCATAAATAACTTTCCCCTCAAAAACAAAGTTCGCGTATTTTTCCTCAAAGCATATTCTCCTTAAGCAACAAATTATTCAGGATTGGAAGTTTTAAAATAAACACACTGTGTATAAAGTTTTTTAAGAATGCGTGACCATAGAAGTGAAGTATAGATTTACCTTATAGTAACGTAGACCACCCAGTATACTCATGATATTCTCAATAAAATGTTTTAAATATCAGGTCACTGCTAATATCTCAGTAATTTTAATAGCATTCATATATTCACAACCTCATAACAAAAAATGTCACTTCTATAGTTAACTGACAAAATTTATCAAGTTAAATGAAACCTAAAAATCATGAATTTATTAATATTAATCTAATTTATTGGTAAAACAATAAAGCTTAGTATTTTACGTAAAGTTCATAAATGTTTTAGTAAGTCTTACATAAAACCCCAAGAAAAATTTGTTAAGTGCTTAACCAACAACACTTTCTACTCACATTCATTAAATACCAAGCCATTCCCTTGAGCTGATAGTATATATAAATCTGGAGCTTCATTAAAATGTTCTACTATATAGAGACTAAATAGCAAACATTTTGAGTAGCAGATATTGCAAACTAGACTTGAAGACGCGTGTCAATACGTCAAGATAACAACAATTATTTCTGTAGGTCGTAGCAATAAATAAAATAGACACACATAGAAAAATACTATAAAATGTCTATTGTATCGCAAAACACACTATGTATGGGTATTGCAAATACTTGTTAACGACTATGAAATGGAATTCTTTAGCAAATATTTCGAATTACAACGAAGAATTTATTTTAAGCGGATTGTTTGATCTTGACTAGTTACACGCGTAAAAAAATAATTCTACGCGCAGAATAAAAAACCTTCCAACAACATATTGAAGAAGTTTGTACGTTCACTTTAAATAATTTACATAAATATGCTAAGAATACAAAATTGTTTTAATTGATGTCGAACTGGGTCGTAGGTCAACGTGTGTACTTACTTAATATTTTATAGTCAGAAATGTTAAATAATAAAAGATCAATTCTTAATGATCATTTAATGAGCGTTGCAATTGTGGTTTGATGCAACGAGTGTTATGAAACTAATACGATTATTCTTTTAATTCCATCTTAACAGAGCATTAAAAGAGAAATTTTACTATTAGCATTTAATTACACAGGAAGATAGGCATGTGAAGAAATTAAATATATGGACAATATTTGAAAATACTGTTAAATAAAAGAAACCGACTTAGTTCAACAATTTTTTCTTCGGTTTCCGCTCTTAATATCAACGAATTATTAGATCACCTTTTCCACTTGAATTTTTCTTGGTAGAATAAATAGTCATGGTTTTCCAGGTTTAGAATAGTTACGCAACATTATAATTTTAATTTGCTTTATTGAACTTATTTTATTCTTGCAATAAAACTGTTATTTTATAATTGGAATTTTTTGTGGTGGGAAATAATTATTTAATAACGTTGATAGTTTGTGCATAATATTGTAGCCTTTACAAATGTAGCGGCAATTAACGGTTTAATCGTAGAATACATCAAATAAAAAAAATGGTTATCCAAATTGGTATTATGTACTTACAACATCAGTATCACCTATTTTGGACATTTTCGATAATGACTTTTTGCAACTTGTTTGTAAGGCATTAGGAATTTTAAAAATTTGCATATTCTCACGTTTGTAGAATGGACGAATTAATATTCATTTTACTAATTTTAAAAAATAGGAACCATAACAACTTTTTGACTTCTTTGTCTATCAATGATATTGTTGATATTTATGGCCGATTGCACCGACGCGACTTAAACTTAAGCAATGCTTAAAAACTTAGATACAATTGTTAAAATCATAGCAACGATTGTTTTTAATCGCTTCTTAAGTTTAAGTTGTGTTGGTGCAAACGGCCACTAGTCTTGCCTCGTGCTATCGAAACACGTCCGAAAATTAGTTTGCATTAAACCAACTCGATTTTTGGATTTGGGCAGAAAAATATTTTTAATAAAAGTGACTATGGGAAAGTGCTGGAAATTATTTTCAAGTTCGTAGATTGACCGCTAGGATGCGTATTTAAGACTTCAAAATAAAAAAACTAGAAATATCTCCAGAAATACTCAAGTAACGTATATGCTAATAGATAACACTGGTTTATATGAACATTTTCTTATTTGTCAAATAAACTGGTGGGGGAAGCTTAAACTTTAATTTTGAAAATTGCTCATAACTCTGGTTTGGATGAACCGGTTTTACTTAACTTAGCTTCATTTGATAGATGCATTCGTGATTAATTTTTAGCCCTACAAAACAATACTTGATAATTTTTGCGAACACCGGTAGAGGGCGCTATGTTAACAACTGACATATCGACTCATTCAACGAAAACTATTTGATCAAATATGAGTTACGATAGTTTTCGTTGAATGAGTCGATATTTTGTCAAATTTTTGGAAACATTTAAATACAACGGTTTATACTTTTTTCCATATTTGGATAGAACAAAAAAATTCAGAAACTGGCCTAAATCGCTAATTGATACCATTCTTAAAACCGTAAATATTTACGAACATGTAAGTAAATTTCCGCCACAGAAACCGTTCTATGAAACAGACTACTTCTCTCACTATCAGGAAATACCCGATCAAGAAATTCACGAACTTAATGGGCAGGGCAATCATCATGTTGGAAAAACATTGTTCTTTTGGTTTTCAGTGGCTAATTTAAAAATAAAATTGGCAATTGATTATTCAAAAAAGCTCTAAGAGGCTCATCAAAGTAAGAAAGCTTTATCATTTCTGTGCCTATAATGTCACACCAAACGTTCACGTTCCATCTTCCTTGACATTACCTTCCGCATTCAGCGAGAGTTATCGATTGACCAGCAGTGAATATTATGTGTATTGATTGTTCAATTTTGACCTCTACATGTTTTTTATTTCTATGGCTTACTTGAAATCTAATAGGGTAATAGATACACACATACCCCAGCATCCACAACTGGACTTCTGTGGCGGCAATTTACTTACATTTTCGTAAATATTTCCTGTTTAAGAAAAGGTATCAAGTAGCAGTTTGAGCCAGTTATTTAGACTTCTTTCATTTCTAAATGTATAAAAAAGTTTTCCAAAAATTTGACAAAGTATGTCAGTTGCTAACACAGCGCCCTCAACCAGTCTTCAAAAAAAGTATCCAGTATTTATTTCTAGGGTTAAAAATTAAACATAAATAAATCTTTCAAATGAAACTTAGTTCACTAAAATCGGCCCAAACCGGAGTTTCGAGCATTTTTCTGAAGTCTAAGCTTTTTGTACCACTTCATTTGGCAAATGAGAAAATTTTTATATTAAGCGTTTAGAAACCATTGATGATTAAAACAATGTTATCTATTGGTATACGTTATTTGAGTATTTCTGGAGATATTTCTAGTTTTCTTTGTTTCTTACAAATAATTACCAGCAATTTCCTATGGTTACTGTGCGATTATTAGTTTTTGAGATACGACCGGCTATCTTTCGTAATTAGATACCCGGTATAATACCTGCTTCAATGCAAATTAATTTTGGACGTGTTACGTTAGCACAAGTCGACATTTATAAGTGATGTTTTTAACTTTGTATTTGTGGTAGAAAACATACAGGAAACAAAATAAACACAAAAGCAAAATGGCTTAAGGTGGCAGATCAGATGGCCTGGAACTTCTGACCAGATCCAGGCCCAAACGGGTGAACCGATTGTTGTGAAATTTTTAGTGTGTAGGTACTAAAGATAATATACCATATAAAATGTGTTTTATTCGCAATAAAAAAAATATCATCTTGGACGGTATAATGTCTTTAGCACACACACAATATTTCATAATTATTAGTTTACTCGTTTATGCCCTGATCTGGTGAAAAGATTTTGAATCCATTTAAATCTAGTGCCGTAATGCGAACCAACCTGATTGGTCATAGCCGATTTGCTTAGCATCGTCACCCACCAAACGTAGTTCACGAGTCCTTCGTAAGATGGCTTTGCCAAAAAAAAGAACTTTAGAGTTACACATATTAAGTTTTATTTGTATTATTATTGCTTTTTATGGTGCCATAATCGAAATAACTCGATAATATTTTCGAACTTGTACTAAAAAAAATAGTCTAAAGCATGAAAAAGTGCGAATTATAGATTTGTATTTAATTTTACATTGTGGTAACTGTTTTTTGAATTGTAAATTTAAATTGCTTTTTCAGTTATTTTTTTATTATTTTCAACTCATAATTGTGTTACATAAATCAAAACAATCGATATTCTTAAGTTTCATTCTAAATTTTTGTTAATTAATACAAAAATTCCAGCTTCAGTAGAAAATGTCTATAAATAGAGTATGATAATACACGTGAGCGAGACATGAACACCTGCACTATTCACGTCCGCAGTTTTTATCTGTAGCATTTAATTTTTGAAAAGCGATGCTTCTTCTCAATTGGATATCAAACCATTATTCCGTTACTAGAACACTTTTTTACTGTTAAGTTTTAGTATGCGCCTTCGCTAAAAATTTGCTAATTTCGATAGCGCCGCCTCTCGCGGAAAAAGTTTCCAAGCCCAATTGGACTGGAACCTTAAACTCAATTGAAATATATAACTTCAGTCTAAAATCCGGCTTAGCGGATAAATTGATTGCCTGACTTTTTAAAGCCTGATAGTAGACGAAAAGTTGGAAACTGATTATCATTATCATGGTCAAATTCCGGAAGATGTCTTTGTTTCAACAATAAACAGATCCATTAAACTTATAAACTTCAGTTTTTTTGTTTAATTCTCAATATTTACCCACACTACTGATGGATAAATACGAGTTTATCAAAATATGTATACTACCAGTTTCTTTCGCTTTCCCACTTTTTATATTTATTGCCAAGTTTTAATACATTTTTGTATTGTATTATATCTAATAGCTAGTTCGACATTGGTACTTGGTACATTGGCGTAAATTCAAATAGATTCTTTACTTCCCTTCGAAATTATAATTTAAAATTTCCAACAATGTTTACTTTCCGTTACTCTACATGCCAGAAGAGAAATTATGTTTGTTATTATTCTCACTTATCCTAGTTGATAAAAGCTTTATGAGTAGAAGAAATGTTTTCGCCATCACCTTCATAATGCTTTCAGTTTTATAAGGAAAATAACTGTAACTCCTTGATGGATTTATTCTTCTATTAGTGACATTATTGGTTTTACTTTCAGTCGTTCAGTTATTCTTTCATTTCTCACTCTATACCTTTTTGTGATTCCCTCAATTTTTCTTATAGTCTGTCCAGAAACGAAGCGAAGTAATAAATCAACATGTTTAACAGATTCCAATGGCGTACCGATGTATTGATACTTTTTCGAAAAGGGGTTTAAAAATGTAGAAGATGTGTAACCGTTCATCATTAATTAATTATTTTGACACATTTCATCTTATTAAATGTTCAAATTGACCTCCACCTACTTCCATGCAATAGTATAAACTACTGACTGTAATAAACTGGAATTTGACACATGAGTTTGTCTAAATTTATTCCAAGAAAACGCGTGAAGAAGTCTGCGCTTTCTGCCAATGAAAAAACTATTGTGCTCAATGTGTACAATTATTTGAAATGCCATAGTCCGTTGAAAACAGTTCAAGAGACAGTTGATATGTGTTCACATATGACTGGCATTGGAAAAACAACAATATTCAGACTTTTGCGTGAAGACAAAGTTTTTGTGCGTGAGCCTAGTTTATCTCATGGTAGAAAAAAAACTGAAATACCCGAATATGTGAAAAGTACAATTAGAAGAATAGTGCATTCGTTTTATTTTAAAAAGAAATACCCACATTAAATAAAATTGTGTCAGTTGTGAAAGAGGAAGAGGGTATACCCAATTTAAGTAGAACAATGTTGTAGCAAGTTTTGCACAAATTGAATTTTTTATGGGAAAAAATGAATAGAAAATCAGCTCTCATTGATAAGGAAGAAATTGTATGTTGGAGAAGAAATTACCTACGAAATATCTCTAAATTACGTTCTGAAGGCAAGAAAATTTATTATTTAGACGAAGCGTGGGTAAATGAAGGTTATTCTGTGAGAAAATGTGGCAAGACAAAAATGTAACAAGTGGACGACAGGCTTTTTTAGAAGGATTGTCTACAGGTTTAAGACCTCCTTCAGGAAAAGTGCGACGCTTAATTATTACGCATATAGGAAGTGACGAATGCTTGTAAAAGGAGGTTTACTGCTATTTAAATCGAAAAATACCGGTGATTACCACGAGGATATGAATAGGGATGTTTTTGAGGCATATTTTGAACAAATGTTACAAGGTGTTAGGACAAAGTTTAAAAGATATGCAGTTGACGAAATGGCAGCAAAACGTGATATTTTTGTTCTACGCTTACCGCCATACCATTGTGACCCTATAGAATTAATAGGTGAAGGGTCCAGTAGCGAGAAATAATACCACGTTTAAATTAAGTGACGTTCGACAACTTTTAATAACTTCTTTAAGTGATGTGACTGTGGAAAAATGGAAAAAGTGTATAGAACACGTAATGAAAAGGAACTAAAAATGTGGGAACTTCACAATTTCATAGAAGTTACTATAGAGCCTATTGTAATTTCAATACGGTCAAATGATACTTCTTCCGAAAAAACAAATGATTTTTCAGAATAACTGTATTTTAAAATTATATATATATTTTATTTTTCCTATAAAATTAGTTTGTTCTTGCTATATTTTATTATACCTTAATTTTTCAAACTCTATAAAACGATGTGTTTTATAATTACAATGATATGTTTAAAATTATTTTCAATAAACACAATAAAACGCAATCGTAATTTTTTTTGTCAGCAAAACCCATGTACACGCCTATGACTTCAGTTTAGACCTCAAGAACAGGTACGTCCTATTGTTAACGAATTAGGAGCCATTCATAAATAACTTACGTTGTAACACTATAGTATGTAAGCGGTATTATCCTAAAACTAGTTTAAAAATCTTTTATGTATTTTATACAAAATCGTGTACCGGTTATATGTAAAATAAATGAACTATTTTAGTTTATTACTTCGCTTCGTTTCTGGACAGACTTTAGAAATCTCATTTCCATGACTATAATTCTGCTCTTTTTTCTATTGGTCGTCCAGGATTCACTACTATAGATTAGTGATGTAATTTCAAAACATACATTTAGTATACGATCCAAAAGACAACAAAACATTTTACTCCGTCGATGTCAAAACGATTACAGCCCGGATCTGTGTTTAGTATCAATGGATCGTGACATGATTCCATTACAATCAACACGTATAGTATTAAACAATTTTCCAAGAAGTCAACATAGATCTTCGCTAATACAAATTGAACTACAAATTCCGTTTGTAGAATCTTTAGGAAAACTAAGATGGAATTTTCAAAAAGCTAATTGGGTATTCTTAGATGGATACCAACGGTTTCTGATAATTATTTCAGGTTTGTAGGTGCTGTTGAATGTGCAGCAAAAAAATTCATTTCACGTGGTTTTGGACAGGAATATGTCTCATGTTGGTTAACTGAAACAAATAGATTGTACAAATCATTTCTAGAAAATCCAAATAAAGAAAATGGGAATGCTGTACTGTCATCTCTAAATAATGGAAGAAAGGAAAAATGGAATTCATTAATGGAAAATATGGATTTCGTACATTCAAGTCGTAAAAGCTGGACAATTTTAAATAAATTAGGTTCTACAAATCAATCTTCTAAAACAAATACAAAAATTTTAAAGGAAATCTGAAGTTCAGCAATATTTTGTATTCTTGTCTTGATTATCTGTTTTTTTATTATTTTGTTTTACTATTTCTTTAACCTATTATTTTTTTCGTCATTGTCGTGCCTGCGTTTGGACCGGTCCATTATATGTCGTCATGCAATATTTATACACTTGATTAATATTATTACATATAAATACTAAGGTGGGTAAGGGTTGGCATGTTTAGGTTTTAGTGGTTTTCCTAAACATTGAAGCAAATGCTTTGCCAAGACGAACCAATTCACTATTGCACACGGTTTCCTCATCACACTATACAGGTTCATACTGATTTTCTGGGGCACCATACATAACACTTACATCACAATACAATATTTAAAATATACCCATACAAATAAATAAATAAATAAATGGTTTTACAACTTTTCTGTACACTTTCGATTTTCTTTGATTGGGTGTTTCTTTTTTAATTAATATAAAAATAATTAAAGCTAAATACCTGCCCCAGTAAGTGTCTATCTATAGTAATGCCTGTTGGGGATCATTCCCTGATATAATCATAGTTTTCGTTTTCTATGTTTATTTCCATATAGTCCTCGGAAATTGTCCTGAAAAAAAGGCATCCTTGCTGAATATAAATCTTAGTTTTTGGGATTTTAAACCTCCCGGAATCTCCACAATCACGAAAAAGATTAAATCACTTTCATCGGCTTTAACTTACGATATCGTGTTTGTAAAAGCGATTTAAAGTGACGATTTTGCGCGTTACAATTTTAATTCTCTTAACCAAACTTGAAAAATTGTTATTTCGTGAGATATAAACTAAAAAAGCACTCTTTTTGTTCAGTTTTTGACGCCTGACATGTTTGGTCCTAAAACAACATTTAACCTTGTATCTTACAGCTCACAAAAACAGCAGCTTGTTTTCACAAGTACAGAACTTATCATCAGATACAAAAGTCACTGGGGAACGACTTATTTATTACATTATTTATTTATTATTATATTATTACATTAAAGTGGGGATGAAAATTTAGCAAGATATTACTCACACCAATGATACAAATTGATAAAAAAGCAGGGGTAGATTAGGCTGTAATGTGTCACTATTGTGACGGAAAATGTAGCAACAAAGCGAATGATCTTGTGTTCGAAGAAGACGAGTTGGATTTGAATGCTGCTCACAGATTGAAGAAGAAGACAAAAACTTTGAAACCACTGACCCCGATTTTTATGTTAAAGACGAGGAAATCTTTCAAAGCTTTGTCCACGGATTGAATAAATACTCAAACTGAACACAATTCTAGGATTAATGCTTGGTTTAAATTCTATATTTCTACATACTTTCATTTTGCTACATTTCTGTTTGCAGGCATTTATGACATCGTCTATGAGTACCAAAATAGTAGTGGATTAAGTACACATCCTTGTTATTTCTGTTATTTTAATACAGTGCTTTGATATTTACAAATCCTTTTCCCATTCCTCTTTTTTCTAGACTTGCCCAGACATCTTTAAATCAGAAAATCGTATAATTTTTTTTGCTACTTGTCTACTTATAAAAATTAGATGCTGCATACTTCTGTCTTTTCAGTTTCCGTATTACGATTCTTCTAATGGTCTTTTTATTACCTCTCACAGTCTCTTCTTTTTATTCAAGTTAATATTTTACCTATAGTTGTTACTTTCTTTTGCGTTATCTTTTTATATATTAGAAGTATTATTCTCATGTTAGTGGGTATTGTTTGATGTATTATTATTTCATTCAATACGTCGACGAATTCTTATGTATCTTTACTTCCCATAGATATATCTTAGCATTTCTCCAGTAATTTTTCTTGGTGCTTTTCCTAGTTTTATTTTGTTAATTGTTTCCTTGACTTCTTTTCTTGTTATTTTACGTACGTTATTTACTTCTTCTTGTTTTCCGTTAAGTCTTCAAAATATTATCTCCTTTATTCCATCATTTCTTTGTCATCTGTTCCAAGATCTCCTTCCTTGCCTTTTATATTTGTTAATTCGGGAGATTTCTTTTGACGACATATTATTGAAATACTGGCAGACGCTAAAAAGGCTATTTACTGTCTAAACATTAAATGCAACAGTTCTTTTGTTTCCACAATTGTTTAGGGTGGTACCTCGATCACGTCTTATTATTAAGAACGTACCTTAATTCATTGAGGATAAAAACTAAAAAGGCACTACAATACTCGGGAATCTCAAACATTTCAGAATAACACATGAAAAGCAAGTTATTACTGCGTCCAGAATATTTTGAATTTTCTTTTAGAAGTTTTCTTAGAACATTGAGCTAGTCTATGGCTTTTAATTTTTTGTTTAACTGTTTTATTATGTCACCTATTGTAACATTTATATCTACATTCTGTGTAGTCTTAATTACTTTCTTATCTTTTACTTTATGTCGATGTATCGCCTTCCTTTATAATACCTCTTTCTATATTTTCATTTACCAGTTTTTTCGCAAGGTTCGGGTTAATTTTCTTATTTGTTCTTCAAAGCCTTCTCTTTCTGGCGATTTTGGAATTACTGTCATTTTTGTGAGTTGCTTCCAGTTTTACTATCATTTTCCGTTCTTCGTCCTGTTTTTTTTGATATTTTTGTTTGAGATTTTTAGGTATACATCAAAAATTTTCATTGGATTGCGTTATTAACGTGATGTCAGAAAAAGTTTAATTTACCAGAACGGTATCGAAGCAGCAGCGAGAGTGCAGTTAACTTTTTTGTTTGTCCCAAAGTCAGTCGACGTCGTTTCCTTTTTCTTTCACATAAACACACGCCGGTGGAAAAACATATAAAACCAAGCACTTACTACTAATAATGACATTGTATGACAATGACAGTTAATTCAATAAATAAAAACGACTACTTAATCTTTAATTATTTTATTTCTCCTTTTCATTTTTAACCCTAATGAAACTTTATCCTTCTTTAGGAGATGAAGAACTTTTTTACAAAAACCAACTTATTATCATTATCATTTACATGCGACGTTTGGGGAACGATTTTAAAATGTGTTCCCTTCATCAGGCTATAATAAATAAATTATAAGTAATAAATTTCTATTATGACCTGATGAAGAGAACACATCTTCAAAATCGTTCCCGAAACGTCGCTAGTAAAGATAATTAATAACTTAGTTAGTATAACTTAGTATTTCTTATCAAATTCAAAATAGTCTAAACAAAATATAAAAAAATATCTTCTAAATATAAAGTGTAAGCATTTGGAATGTTCGTATAAAATAAAATTTTGCGGTACGGTAACGATGAACAAATACTTAGGTACAAAAAAATATTGCTGAAATTCATTTTATGATTTGCGATAACCACACTACTAAAAGCAAAACTATTTTAATTATTTTGTTATATTAATTAAAAATTAAGAAATAACTAATTTGCATAGATAAAAGCTAAAGTATTGAAAACACGAACAACTTTATAGTTTGCTCTATATTTTCACTAATCAAAATTTATTCTATTGTAACTATACCTATATTTTTCACGCTTTATGTTTTCGAAACTTTATAGCCGACATTTTTATGATACAAGTTATTTAGGTTAGTAGTTTTTATTATTTACCATTATTCTTATATGCTTCATAAATAATTGTTATAATACGTGAATTTAATACAATCTGTTTACTACAAATGTATATAAAATATGGATCCCGTAAAAAAGTGTTTCTTGTCAACATATGTCAAAAATTAAAAGCCAATAAACGTATGAAACATTTTTTATACTAACTATACCAAATTTTTCCGGAACCAAACTATTTAGAGCTTGATTCGTTACATTATTTGGTAACGGTAGTCGGATATGTTTCCCGGAAGAAAGGTATTGGTAGAACCTTGACTCGCCCAAACATTGTGAAACGGAGAAATCCAGTAAATGAGATGAAGAAATAAGTTTAAATGCAAAATGATTAAGTACCTCGCCTAAGTCACTTATTTTTAGTTAACAAATAAAATTAAATCATGGAGCTATATTAATCTATATCTACGGAATAAAAATATTTAACTTAAAATTGTAAAAAATACTATATCTTCTGAAACCAATAAGATCTTAAACTAACATCGGATGTTATGAGCTATTAAAGCCTTAGATGTGTTAAAATCCTCACTCTAAGAGCTCGGATTTGAAATTACATCTGTGGTTGTTATGATTTTTATAACATTCCTAGATAATTTTGTTAATTTAATAACTATAATCTTAAACTTAATCTCAATAATATTCCGAATCGAATCCAATAGTAACAAAAACCAAAGATGTTGCTTATCAAATTCAAGTTCGTATTCAAATTTGTTCAAACGTAATATATGAGGAAAATAATTGGGACCGTTTAAAAAATTAAAGTAGGAAGTGATAACTTTCCATTTTCTGGTTTTGCAAAATAATGTAGTGAGAAATTAAATTTTCTGGTTGAAATTTCAGTACTATTTATAGATTGATAAGTTTTATTTTTATTTTCAATTATTCAAATCTTGGAACAAATTTAATTTTGTGAAAGCATAAAATTACGTGAGTGTATATCAATATCGTAATTTTAAACATAAAATGCTGCACTACATATTAATTAATTAAAGCTTTAAGCAATTCAATATTTATTTTTATTATTTATTTATTAACTAGTCTCAACTCAAAAATAATACATGAGTCATCATCTGTATTACAAATTATTTGTAATTAATTAATTAATAATATACAGGGTGTCCAGAAACTCTCCTGACAAACTAGGACCGGAGATTCCTCAAATAATTTTAACCCAATTTACCTGGTCCGAAAATGCTTCCTAAGGGAGCTAGAGCTCTTTGAAGATGGCGCCTTGTAAATAGTTTTTTTTAAATACCACCAGAACGCTTCTACTTAGAAAAGCAAAAACTGGTATGCTTGTTTAGCCTTCAGAGATGAATCGATTCCATCAATTGCGAATTTCTAGTACCGGTCATAGGCGTCCGTTTTGGGTAGGTCAACGGTTATTTTAACGCATAACTTTTTTGTCTTTAACTTTTAAGCATTTGTGACACTAGATTATTAAATTTTCAGGTATTCTAGTACTAAAAGGTATTCCTACTTTAAGTCATTAGATACACCGTTTTCTAGAAAAATGGATTTGAATTTTTTTTGTTTTTGTCATTAAAGTTAAATTTATATTTTTTGCACTAGTTGGCTCTGAACTGCCAACAAAAGTAAAACCTACGTTTTTCATTGTCAAATTGTTGTCAGTTTGCGAAGTTTATCTTTTAATTTTTTAGTTTACCAACCGCCATCTTCAAAGAGCTCTAGCTTCCTTAGGAAGCATTTTCAGACTAGATGAATTGGGTTAAATTGTCTTAAAATTATCTGAGGAATCTCCGGTCTTCGTTTGTCAGGAGAGTTTCTGGACACCCTGTATAAACAACCAATATATACATAAACATGGATCCCATATTCATCCATAAAATAAAATGTTATTTTTTCAAAATCTAAAAACAATGAATTCATCATATTTAAACAAAATAATTCCGACCTTTGTACTATTTTGATAACATTTGGTATAGCATAGTTTTATAATACAATTTTTTTAAATATTTAACTTAGTATGTAACAAAATTGTTATTAATTTAATTTTACTCATAAATTACATTTAGTGCCTGTGTTCGTTGAATTGGTTTTATGCACTTTTGGGCACAGAATCCAAAATTACCGCCAGATTTGGTCTATCAGATTTAGTTTTTGATCTACACTAGACTTTTTTAGAATAAAAATCGTCTTATTTTGTAATTCGCTTTTTGAATAGAACTCAAACTAAATATCTCAGAAAATTAAAGGACATTGAAAACTCTCGATTTTTATTACAAGAATGGCACCTTTTGGGTATAACTGACTTTTATATAACATATCTTCTCAAGCACCCTCGAGAATCACCTTGTGATGCATACTAGAACGGAATTTTTGTTAAGAATTCAGTAATTTTTTTACAGGTTTCGTAATTGTTTATGAAATGGTTTTACTAAAATCTGACAGAACTATTCGGTTATTTTTCAGTACAATTACTACCTTACTTGTTGAAATATTTCTTTAGAAATTCTTCTCACTCATGAATTGACTGCTTTGTTTTAGATAGTCGAAAATTGGTAGATGTCAAATCAAATATCTATTTCAAACATTAGCGCAGTGTGATGAGGCTCCATCTCGCAGCATATTTATTTTGAACAGTATATTCTACCAATAAAAAGAATTTAATACTGGTTGAAGAAATGTGTTTCTCTTATATTTGGTGATGTCTTCGGCTTTTGAATTTTCTTGAAAAGTTTATTCTCCATATACATTTGCTTTTAAAATACCGTAATTTCACTTAAGTTCACATGAAACTGTAGCTACTAAAGCACGGAATAATGAATTTACTTTTGACGACCTTCTGGAAATTGGAATTTCAACCTGCACCCGACAGAGTAAAAAAATACAGAGTGTTCCATTTGCCTTAAAAAAAGTTATTACTCCTTGAAGATGTTAAAATGTAACGGCAAATACTATTATTATTATTATTAAAGAAAGATAAATTGCGAAGGCAAACCTATTACGAAAATTTCAACTATAAACTATAAAAAACTATATATATTTGTGTGATCAAGGGTTATGATTTAAATTATGCACTATAATTATATTTAATTGAATATTTGAAAATATTATATTATTTATTGATTACTTTTAAACTGATCGTTTTTTTTAAATTGTAATACACTGTTGGCTAGGACAACCTTACTTGGTAGAGCGTTCCAGTTTTCAAAAGACCTATTTGTTAGGAAGTGCTGTCTCAGTGTTGTAGTGAAATTTTCTTTTGCAAGTTTAAAATTATGTCCTCGCAAATGTTTGTTGTCACTAAACTTACAAAAGTTATTATATTTACTAGGAAATAAGTGATGTGTAATTCTAAATATGTGTATCAAGTCTGCTCTTAGATGTCTGTCTTCAACTTCCAGTATATCTAGCTTTTCTAACCTGGTTTTATATGGCAAATTTTTCAGTCCAACTGCCCATCTAGTTACTGCATGTTGAACTCGTTCAAGCAGAATTTTGTCTTTTTTGTAATATGGTCGCCAAACTGATAATGCAAACTCCATTTGCGGTCGTTTGTAGGCAACATACAAAAATTTCACTAATTCGGGTAAAGGAGTGGGAAAAACTTTCTTTAATATAAACAACGTAGCAAAAGCTTTTTTTGAGGCTAAAGTTGTTTGTTGTGTCCGCATAATATCCTGCGTAATCATGATCCCTAAGTCAATTTGCGACGTAACAGCTGGTATGTCGATATTGAGTAAACTATAATTTGTGCCTGGGTTTCTACTGCCCAAATGCATCCCTGTGCATTTGTTAATGTTGAGTGGTAGTTCCCATTTAACGCACCAGTCTAGCACCGTAGACAATTTTCGTTGTAGGTTGCTGTTATTTATTGGACAATTAAATAATTTGATGTCGTCTGCATAAGCAGTGTAGTAGATCACATGTATACGCAAGGAACAAAATAGGACCCAACACTGAACCTTGTGGTACACCACTTACAACATTTCTTGCTACTGATAATTTGTTACCAACACGTACCACAAATGTTCTTTCTGACAAAAATGTTTTGATCCAATTAAAACATATCCCGACTACTCCAAAGCAGTTCAGTTTATGCAGCAACAGATGGTGCGGAACTTTATCAAACGCCTTGCTAAAATCCAAAAACAAAACATCCAGAGCTTTATGTTGATCAAGTATTTTAGTTCAAGTGTTAACCGTAGTTAAATGGTTAGTGACAACAGAACGATTTGGTAGAAACCCGTGTTGATTTTTTGCTTACAGCACATGTTAAACTAACAGGTCTATAATTGTTTGCATCGAGTTTATCGCCTTTCTTAAAAATCGGAGTAACTATCGCTAATTTCCATTGCTTAGGGAGTTTGCTAGTAGACAAGGATGTTTGATAAATTTTTGTTAATGGTGAGATCAAATACTTGCAATATAATTTCAAGAAATCAGTTGTTAAGTTATCAGGGCCTGGTGATTTATTTTTAGATAAATTGTTTATATATGAAACACTCAGCATTACATTTTTTAATCTACAGACACATCTTTGTTTGCTACAGTCCATTTTCTTTATAGAAACCAAAAATTAACCCGATATGGAGTTCCGAAAAAAGTTACAGATATTTCTGTGAACTTTTACTTCTGTAAAAATTTTACTAAAAACATTAATATCTTGAAATCTATACCTCCTAGCTACAGGTAATGTTATACAAAGTGTCCCTAAAATTTGAGGTAGAATCCGAAAATACAAGGGTGTTCCATTCAAAATAACGAAGTTGATGTCGATTTTCGGTACAACCGAAAGTGTCAGAAGAGTGAAAATATTTTAGTTGAGTTGGCCCCATTGGTTTTAGTCATTTTCCAAATTTTCAAATTTTTTTAATGTATACATTTCTATATACGGCTAATAAAGATTTCCGGTGAGACACTCTGTATATACAAGTTTAATTCTGATTGGCGAAAATCGGAACCATAATTAGTACACAAGTAGAAATAACTCCAAAGTAAGATTTTAATCTAAACATGATTTTGTTTACAACAGTTAATTTATCGAATATTTTGTCATTCTGTCAATTAATTGTACCTTAGTACATGCGTTCAAAGAAACATGAAAATGTATGTGACGAACGTTGAAGATATAATAGATATTATAAATTTAGAATCTGATAGTAGTTCTGAGCAATCAGGTGGTGAATATTTGTAATATTTTAGATAATTAGAGTTTTGTAGTAAATTGGAATTGGATTTCTTTTATAACCGCACTTAATTTTTTTTTTGTAAAACAAATGTAATCAATCTAAACCAAAGGTGTTTAATATAAAGTTTTATTGTACGAACATTAATAAGTGTTTAACACAAATATTCTGATAATAACGTTAGTCGTATAAAATAATACTAATTTTAAAGATAACGCTAAAACTAAAGTTTTAGTTGTGTGAACTTTTCTTCGTATGTAGCGCCACCTACTACTTTCTTATTTGGAGTACAGTATAACTACTTGTGTAACTGACACGTAAAAGTCCCAACTTTTAAAGTTAGTTGTCACGCACTCACTTTCAGTAAACCAATTGAGTTCTTATTCTGTTTTTTTAACATTTTTTTTTGTCTGTACAAACAGTATACTAGTGAAATGTGTTATTTTTTTTCAAGCGTTTAATGATATTCTCATGTGTTATTTTAAAATTTTCGAGATTCTCGACTGACGTTTTATTCTCGACGAATCAAGTTGGTGCTTTACTGTTACATTCATAATATGACATAACCGAAGTACCAACCTATAAGTATTGTGAAAACAAAAGAACTGTTGCATTTAATGTTTAGACAGTAAAAAACCTTTTTAGCGTATGCCAGTAGTTTAATAATATGCAGTTTTATTGTCGCTTGAAAAAAAAATTATTAATGGTTGTATTAATTATCTTAATCCGCCCTTCGTTAGGTCATGCACAATTACTACTCACTCAAAAAATTTCAAAAGAGGCAGGTTTTCATATACATTTGACGACAGGAAACATTTTTTTAATAAAATGCATATGATTTTATAAAAAATTCTGAAAAGCCGTTAGAAATATTGCGTAATTTTAGCTTACACTTAAGCATAATCAATTAATTTAAACTTCATTTTCTGTAAACTTATGTATAAAATCCGGGAACGAAGGTTTTGGTTTTTTTTCAATAATTTCTTTTGGTTCACAAACAACTAAAGTTTTTTCATTTTTGTAAGAATAAATTGCTCACATTTTGAAAAACCAACAAAAAACTTGCGAAGTGCAAACTTAAAAAAAATTTTTTTTTTATATAAATTTTGAATAAGTAAATTTTACTAAATTAACATATTTTAATCATTTTTAAAAATCTTTCAAGATGGTGGTTTATTACAGAATTGCCGACGTTTCGCCCCTATCAAACGGGGGCTTCTTCAAAGGCTAAAACTATCTTTTAGGCAATTTTGTCAACCACAAAACAAAAACACCATAGATAACATGGACAAGGTTGTAAAAATATAGAAAAATCAATGGTAATGGCCTTTGGGGAAGCTCCAATTTGATAGGGGTGAAACTTCGGCAATACTGTCTTAATAAGCAGTGTCTTTTTTTAACCTCCACCTTGGAAGATCATTAAAAAAGAATAACATTTATTAAGTCAGATACCGGAGGAGTTATACCTACTTTATACAGTCCAAACTTTGCACAAAATGGCTGACTTCCGGTTTAAGCGAAAATGACATCAACTATATTTTTTTAAATGAATCATGTAGTACTTTTTAGGCTAAAGTGATTTTTGATAAATTTTCTTCAAAAAACTATAACAGTAGTATAGCGCTAAAGTTACTAATAATAGTATATTATTAAATTAGTTGTATAAGCAGTCTATTGTTCAAAGAGAGGAATTATGGCACGACGAGCGGAGCGAATATAGTAACTTATATAGAGTGCGCTGCTAAAATATTATTCAACGCTTTGCGTGTATTAAAAAAGTTTTATTACACTAAATTGAAAAATTTAGTTATTTATTATTTAAAATCTAAAAAGATGCTTTCGATTGGTACAATTAATCTTAGGAGGCTGTGAAAACTACTAATGTGCACAACCGTCAGAAAGAATCAAGTCGGCTCTCGCTTGAGGGGTGAAACGTCGATCAATGCAAACATAAGAAATGATTATTTGTTTCCTCCATCCCTGACAATTTCAAAAAATAAATCATTAAATAAAAGTAGTGCAGTAAACTACTAACGAACTACTTGCTGTTAGTTACATTACTTTACCTAATGCATGTATGTATAAACAAGCCCCGATACTAACAAACATATAAGAACGTACAGGAAGTGTGTAGCCACATAAAACATTTTTGTCAAAAATAAAATAAATTACGTGTAATAGAAAGTGTGAGGCGATTTTGATAGAAAAGTAAAAATAATCGATACGTTATAGAAAAAAAACATTTAAATAACTGTTTTCTAAAATGTTATGTAAAAGTGCACTGCAAAGTAATTTATAAACTCTAATTATAAAATTCGGTAACGTCCAACACTTATCTAAATGTACCTAACTGTTTAACAAAACAGGTACGGGTTCAACACGCTTCTTCAATCTAAAATGCGCGCTCGCACCCTTGAACACGCGTTTTAAGACTTAAGTATTCCTTTATCTTTTTGTTAAATACGATGTTTTTTTTAGCAATTTAGTTTCGGATATTACTTTTTACATCCATTTTTTTTTAGATTGGAGAAAATATATTAGTTTTGGTCAATTAAATTTTCGAATTTATTGAGTATTTTTTACTTTTACTTCACTTTTACCGGAACTTCAGACGGACGAACTAAAATACCATAAAGCTTATTGACTAAAACAAAAGACATTGATATACTATACCTAAATACTAAAAATAAAAACCTAATTATATTTTAATTTTAAATAATCAATAATTTTTGTTTTGCGTTGTACAAATACTAATAAAAAATCATTTAATACATGCACCTATAGATTTTGCTAATTTGACGATGCGGAAAAGAAAATTGGCGTATAATTACCAATTTATAACGTAATCACTTCTTAAATTATATTCTATTGAGACCATATGTTGTTGGTTTCTAACAGAGTTAAATAATTAGAAATATCTTCTATTTTTCTTATTAAATTATAAGCGACTTAAATGTTTTTCGAATCTATTAAAGAAAAATTTATTATTCTATCAGCTATAGATATGTAGATTGTTAAATATACAATAAAAGATATAAAAAAAATACGGAAAAGAATTAAAACTAGGATATCGTAAATTTGATTGAGATGTGATTGCATGATCACTTCTAAATCAATGCAGTTTCGTGAACAGATTGAACAAATTAAATCATTTTAATTGTTATCGTCAAGTACTTTGAATTCCAAAATTTTATTAAAATACAGTTTTATATCAAAATATAGAGGGAAGAATATTTGATTGCTATGTGACCAACGGTTACATATAGAACAATCTGAACCATTTATTGGAAAATTGTGAACAATATCAATTCACTTTAATTTACAACTTTTCAAAATTTCAAAACTGCACCTAATAGTTAAAATGTAACAAAAACGTTTGAATTATACCATTGATTATACATAGAATATATTTTTATAAATTATGCACGAAACAACGCTTACGTCCTCAAACTGTTTCAGATATGGATTCTTATTTTAAAAAATGACGGTAACTGTTTTTAGATAGCATTTCGTGACATTCAATAAAAAATCTAGGTTTTCATTTAAAAATATAATATCTACTTTTACTCAACTGTTTGTCACCTATCACTTGTGCGGCTGTGCTATTAAATATCATTTCGTTGTACATTGCTGGTCAAAATATGATTTTAAAATATTAATTTTTGTGAAATTTGTTCTTGTAATCTTTAAAATATCTAAACTAAACTAAATTTAATATCGAATAAATTTGTTAATTAATTACTTTAATACTCGAGCGTGTTTAAATGCTAAAATAACTTCAATTTTATTTAGGTGTTTGTACCCCTAAAATATTATTTTTTTTAATTACAGCAAAATAAATACAGTCTTAGACAAATAGTAGCTTTTTTAAAAGTTAAACAATATAATTGTTAAGCTTAAAAGTTTGCTGACGAGGCGTTAGTTTAACACTAAGTAAAATATACCATTTTTTTTCAAGTTTGTATTACGGGTTTTCATGTGTTGTTCTCTAATTTTCGAGATTATCGAGTATTATAGCACAGATTAATAATTATAGTGACTTTCTCCTTTTGACAGAATAGGTTGGTACCTTGCTGTCAAGTTCTCAAAATGACGTAACCAAGGTCAAACAATTGTGAAACAGAGACATTAATAGTTATTTATGTACCAAGGCACTAAAGTTTGGTTTTTATGACAAATGTGTTTTAGTTGCAGAAGTGATAGCTAAGGCAAATAAAACACGTGAGTCATGAAAAATACTTTAGTGCCGAGGTACATATTATATTTTTTTCCGAAATCCCAAAATTTGAACAAAACCTGACAATTTTATAACGTTCTTTAAGTAGCAAATGTGATCAGCTGTCTTTTTTACGTCAAATGCTTCCACCGCGCATACACGATTCAAAATTTACATACATTTTACAAATCTCTACCGGTGAAAATGTGAACTTAAAAATCGTCGTGTAATGAATTCCTTTAGTGACGATTTTATTTACTTTACTGCCGATTTTTTTGTACTTTAATGACGATTTCGGAAAAATACCTTTTTAGCGTATGACAGTAGTTCATATTAATATACAGCTTTTTTGTCACAAAAATTATATTACTCAACCATATTTCAACACATTAACAGAACTCAAAACAGATTGACACACTTTACGAAAAATGCTATAAATTTCGTCCCCAAACTTTTTTATTTACTGTGTAATTCTTACTAAATCAATGTTGATTACACTAATTATAACAAAATAATTTAATGATTGTAATAAATTTCGAAAAATATATACAATAAAAATAGATTTCGAAATTTAATTAGAATCGAACCTTTTTCAGTTAAGTTATTGCAATAAAACCATAATTTAATTATAAATTAAAAATTTATTGCATATAAAATATAGGTAGTGCAAAATAAAATCAATTTAAAATTACCAATTATTCGTTAGTAACTTAATGACCAGTGGAATCAAGCTCGGTTATATTTAATCTTATTTTAAATGTTACAATAGTATCCAACGTAATATAATTTAAAATACTTAATAAAAATTGTATATTAACTAACATTTACAGTATTTAATAACTAGACGTCAAAAATTAATTTATTGTTTTTTGTTTATTTAGTTGGTAGTTTAGTGTAGTTCCTATTTTAAATTCTACTTCATCAGGTTTATTTTCAATGACTTACCTAAACCCTATATCGACTACTTTAATTATGGATTCGAAAACAAAAGTCTAAACCATTTGTAGTAAATTAAATTTATATTTTCATGTTCTGTGAGCATGTTCTGTAATTACAAGCGCACATGTTATTATCTTGCGGCAGTTTTCTTATTCTTAATACACCATCGTGTTTAAACTTTAAACCATCAATTTTGATTTGTGTGTGGTATAGAGCATATGTCTCTCGTCAAAGAAATTGTTTAAAATAATAATACAGTTTAATTCCGCTCTTAAATGGTTGCATTCATCTTCAATTTTACTTAAAGGTATAAAGATAATTATAATATATTGTTAAGTGAAACATCTTGACGTTTTATGAAAGTAAACCTTTTAGTACCTACAACATTGATTATTATAATCAATGGTACGAGCTAGTTTTAGTATAGCACGCAAACTTTATGATAATTTATTTTTATTTTTTCATAATTGTTTAAAATTTTCCAAACTTAGTAATTTCAGGTAAATAATTATTTTTATCTGAATTTGTACTAATAAATTAACCAGTTCCTTACAGTGTTACGTATGATATAGTTGAAGTATGAAGTCGTTTGACATAACCTCATCAATAGATCATTCTCCCTTTAAAATGGACAAACAGGTATCATAGGGTCTGTGTATAGCAATAGTTGTTTTGATATGTTAATATGTTTTTCTTATTTTATAGGACTTAATACGTCATTTAATCCTGTCAAATGCGTAATTATTTGTTATTATTTTTCATAAAAGAAAATAGTACCTATAAGAGATTACTACTACTACTTAATTTACTTTCTGTGTGGATATTTCATTTAAACATTATTATTAATTTCTAAACTAAGAATAAAAACAGAAAGATAAAAAGATACTAAATACCAAAATTCAAAAATTGATTTATTTGCTTGATAAAAAACAATTAAGTTAAGTTCAAGAATAAGCTAGCATGTTTAAAAAAAGATAAATGTTCATCGAGAAGTAATCTGTCTTTCATCATTTTCTTTGTCATTGTAACGTTTATTTCATTTTTGAAGAAAATATTTGTTTTACTCTTATTGTAGAATACTACTACTTTGGATCAATTGCCAATTACAAAATTACGGAATGAACACAGGTACGACCATCTGTTAACATAACTTGCGTTTGGGGGTAATTACTACAAAAAAGTGTAATTAAAGATTGTGTATACATGACACAATTTTGAACATTTGTTGCACTAGTATTACTATCATTACCAAATTGTTAAATATTGCCATTGTTTTTTTATCTTTATTTATTCTTGTCCTTCCACTTCCCCTAATCTACTTTAAAATGAACATCTAGTGTCAAAAATGATCAAAGTGAAAATACCTGAAATCTACATGAGATAGGTAGATATACAGGGTGTCTTTAGCTGAGTGCCCATTAGAAATATCTGGAGAACCGTGATAGCGAGAAAATTAGAATTTGGTATGCAGCCATTTGTGACCAAGATCTATTATTCACAATATTTTTAAAATGGCGTCATTATCGGAAGTACCGGAAGTTAATGACAACTTGGTTTTTTTAAATGTAGTGACTATGATTTTATTTTCTTTAATGATTCCAAGTTGAATTTTAGGTCAACTTTATGTAAGGTACTAAAATGTCAACTTATGGTGATAAAGATTTTTTATGTCAAAATTGGCAAAAGTTATCTATGTACAAAAAAAATTGTTGCAGTGGAACTAAAAAAAGATGGAATAGCAAAACTCTGCCAATGGAAAGGTAAAACATTGCACTTCATCCTTCTCAATCTCAATCTTGATAATTATCTACAGGGTGGTGTAAAAAGTGAATTGAATTAGGTCAATACAAACATGCCAAAAAGTTATTTATTCAAATAGGACACCCCATATTTAATTACATGTCTTGAAAGGTCATTCTTTTCTTCATTGAATGATGTAACATTCTTCTATTCTTACAATAGAATTTTTTGATTTATTTGAATTTGAAATTTGAAAGTTAAAAAAATCATATTTTTAGTCATTTCAGATAACAATTTCGAGTTTGATGATGAGTTGTCAAACTCGAAACACGTGTAACAATATAACTCTTAAATGAAGCTCTTTCTTGAAATCAATAACAATTGTTATCTGAAATGACTATAAATATGATTTTTTTAACTTTCAAATTTCAAATTCAAATAAATAAAAAAAAATCTATTGTAAGAATAGAATAATGTTACATCATCAATGCAGAAAAGAATGACCTTTCAGCACATGTAATTAAATATGAGATTGAGAAGGATAAAGTGCAATGTTCTGCCTTTCCACTGGTAGAATTTTGCTATTCCGTCTTTGTTAGTTTCAATGCAACAATTTTTTTCGTACATAGATGATTTTTGCCAATTTTGACATAAAACAATCTTTATCACCGAAAGTTGACATTTTAGGTTGGAAGTACCTTACATAAAGTTGACCTAAAATTCAACTTGGAATCATAAAAAAAAATAAAATCGTAGTCATTACATTTAAAAAAACCAAGTTGTCATCAACTTCCGGTACTTCCGAAACTGACGCCATTTTGAAAATATTTTAAAACAATAGATCTTGGTCACAAATAGCTGCATACCAAATTCTTATTTTCTCGCTATCACGGTTTTCCAGATATTTCTAGTGGGCACTCAGCTAAAGACACACTGTAGGTAAACCTAATACAGATATATAGTGTATAATGTATATTTCTAAAATAATAAATCAAATACAGGGTGTTCCATTAAAAAAAATAGTTATGTGACTTTTTAATGTGACGACTTAACTCCCATTTCTAATACACCATGTATAATAAAAATAACAATTTAGCATTTACAAACGTACAGAGTTATGTTGTGTACAATTTCTTAAATATTTAAGCTATTATCCAAATCCATTAAGAGATATTCGACTTTTCTACATAGGAAAAGAGGAAGTTTAGATTAAAAAAAATTATAACTTATAAACTTTTTAAGTTAGACATAGAGAATTATTAACAAAATTTGTTCAGAATAACGTAAACATTTAGAAAATAAAAAATATACAGTGTGACCCATTTAAAATATCGAATTTATAACATAGTTTCTGTATAACCTGAAGTGGCAAGAGGGTCCTAATATTTTCAATAAAGTGTTTATCCTACAAAACTCCTCCATGTCAATTTTCAATTTTCAGCTACGTTTAGTTATCGAGTTTTGTTTAACCATAGCTTTATCTGGTGCACCATGTATACTATAAACCTCTAGTGTTTTCTCATACGACAGAAGTTAAACAATTATCTTGGTTACTAAGATTATGAACAATAAAACTATAATATCTAATGTATGATTTAATGCATGATAATGTTGTACACTACTATTAGTAAGTCGATGTTCATTTTTATTACAGTCTTAATAAATAACCTAAAATGGCTTACTTATCAAGACAACAAAAAGCCAAAAATTGTTCTTTAAGAGATAGTATCCTAATTTCATTCAACACCGTAACAACGGATGAAGATATTATAGTGTTGCTATGAAGCAACAGTAAAACCACGACTCATTAAAAAGTATGGCGATGATGTATTGGTAACAGCCACTATTCTCTAGATTATGTGTTTCAAAGCTACAGAGCACAAGCTTCTTACAAATTGTTGGTATGAAGAGAAGTTGACATATGCCAAAGAACAAATATGAATTGTTCAAACAGCAGCTGCCATCATCGATTGAGGATGCAAGATCCAAACGATACACTCTAGTAGATACATTATTAGATGGTCTTGCAAATCTGATTCCAGAATTTCTTAAAGTTTTTACAAATACCGTAGTGATGACTAAGAAGAAATATGATATTGAAAGGTAGAGGAAGAATTCACTTGCACTACCCGAATGCTTACTTTCAGCCGTGAGACCGATGTCATACGTTTTTCCTCTAAAGTTCAATTTGCAGGATTTCTGTATAGAAACTTTGAATCGCGCAAGTTACTTGATGTGTTGAATTTGTTGGGATCTTGTTTATTATATTTGGAGGCTATCCGCTTTGAAATGTCGTCCATCATGCAACCATCTCTAACTTTTAACCAACTAATATTTTCGACACAAACCATTGATGGTTTTAACACATTTTATTCAGTGGGTGGCATACTGTCGGTTACTCTAAAGTTTGCTGTAGTTTTTGGTCACAACATTGGTGGGTTAAAAGTTATACCTACAACAGAAATTATTTGGTGTACTAGAAATGTTCAAGTAAAATTGTTGGGACGGACAACTAATGTAGATTTAGGTGGAATTTTGGTTAAAAATTACGTTTGCTGTTGCAAAGTTAGTGATCCCTTCTGCAGTAGATTTGTTATGGCTCTACAGTAAATAAAATAGTACGCGGGTATTTGTAGATGGAACGGGTTCTGGGAAGAAGTTACTACAAACAGGTCATACGAAACCACATACATTGATTGCCAACCTCTCATAAACAGTCCACCAAGTAATCTCAACACAATCTACACTGTTGTGTTGGATAGTGTTGAGAAGACACGGTCATTAGGTCAAGTTACAAAGTTTGTCACATTTGACCAATCACTATACTTCAAACTTTGAGACGTAGTTTCCAGTCGACAAAGGAACCTAACAATATGTCTTGGGGGTTTTTATTTAATAATGTCTTTTATGGGAGCGGTGGATTCATTATGGTAGTGAGTGATTTAGCTAAATTGCTCAACACTATCTACGCAGTAAACAGCACAAAAAAAGTGACGGCAACCTGTTGGCGCACAGAGCTCTGACTGAACTAATCTTTAAAGCAATCGAAACTCCTCCCAATTTTCAAGATGAAGTAGAACAAGTGTTGTACAGCGCAGACCGCTCAGAGATTATGACACCAAGTGATAAACAGGTACTCACTCAAAAATTTAAACACCAGCTTCAAGATTTGACATCGTTGGGGTCAACTGCCAAGTTGTGAAGTCAGTACTTCCAAATGATCTTATAGATAATGACCAGGTAATCACAATATAGTTCACTTTGGCATATAGAGTTTAGAACACGCCTAGACAGTACTTTCAAAATGTGCATTATTCACTAAGGATCAAAAGTAACCATTTTTGGGTCCGATCTAGTTGCTGTTTCAAACAACGTTGAAATTATATTATATATCCTAATTGTAAGAAATTTTATCTTCAAAAAACACACTGTTCCTCAGCGAAAAACTAAAATAACTGTTAAACATTTATGGTTTTTTGCGATTGTTAACGTTAACTCATCACTAGCTAGGTGGCAAAAACGGATTCAGCGACCAAAAATACATACAAAATCGCAGAATTTTTTCCTGGAAAAAACCCATATACTTGGACTGTAAGTGATTTCATCAAAACAAGTTTTTTTTTGCTATTTCACACGACTTGTACACGTAATTTTTATGCATACTGCCAAATTGAAAATAACTCAAAAGATTAAAAATGTATGTGAAAGTAGATGTAATAATTCGTGTACTTTATGTCAAACATTTCCATGGAGACGAGCATTGTTTTGCATTGTATTTAATAGTGAAAAAAAATATCAGTATGATCATGATTTATCGTGTAAAAAACCGTAACTTTCATTACATAATGCGAAAAAATAGAAAAGAGTGCTCTTTTCTAACCTAATTCATTAGTCGATCAGACTTATTATTGCGTTTGTGCCGATCACGTATCCACGAACCAATCTAGTAAAATTATGTTGTAAACAAATATCATGTATCCTAACTTTATCATCGGCATTATAAGAAAATTTTCCCCAATTTGGTCTAATTTTGCAATTTATTGAATAGTGATTGCAGCAGTAAGTCGCATTATGACTCAACGCTGTATACCTTGTGGATGTTTGTCACATAATTCACTGGAAGCAAAATATATGATTTTAGTTCTCGTTGACTAACACGATTGTAAATTACATGAGTTTTACATTCTTAGGTAAAAAAACGGGAAACTTTAAATAACTTTTACGATAAATCGGCAATTTCTAACTGATCCTTTATTATTCGTGGCGCATGCGTATGTGATTTAATAATTAACTGATAGCACAAGTGACGTTTGTTACACTTTAATGTTGGCTTCAATTCTCACTTATTAACACAGTAGCGTATTACCCGTCCATCTACTATAAGGTTTACGGTCAGTACCAACTGGCAACTAAAAAGAAAAGGTAACAACTTAAAATAAAAAACAAAACTACCACTTGTGTAAATTGTTTAACACTTTTATACTGGTCCTTACTTTCTCTAGAGTAGAAAAAGTATGGTCGCTTGGAATGGGTATTCCGCATCCATGGAACCGTCACATTCGCCTTCGCCTTGTGTGACAAACTTTTCACTCGTCTCGGTTTCGATACTTTTTACACTTTTGTTAGTATCGGGGCGATCTGGAGTCAGGAGTTCTGCACAAATCGCTTGTTTATTTTTTTGGTCTGTTACTTATTTTTTGCCTTCTTTCGTTTTTGTCGTACCCACATTTGTGTTTAAAGCTAATCTAAACAATCAATTGCCTGTTACAGTTAACTGTTGGTATTTCTTAGTTTATACTATTATTTACGTGTTCTTTATACACGAGATGTCGTTAAGGCACATATTTCACTAAATATGTACTTTACTAATATGTAGAGAAGAGTAAATATAGATTTTATACAGAATTTAGATTTGGTGTTTAAAGACATCAAAATGGTATCAACGAGATCAAAATTCAAAAAAATACACCTTGTGAAAACGTTGCCGTAGACGTGAATTTAACATAATTTAAATAAATGAATCAGCAAATTAAATGCAACGTGCTTCTATTGTGACTAAGTAATACAAAACTGGAAATGACTATGACTGGTAGAATATTGTAGAAGTTCTAAGAACCACAAAAGTGAAAAAACTGATACAATAAGTGTAACTGTTTAACCCTTAATACGGGTCCAGGAACCTGGTTGTTAAAGACTCTTGAGCATTCGATCTCCTTTTAAACTTTTAAAAGTAAGCGAATTGCGTTTTAAAAAAATAGTTTAAATTAAAGTTGTAGACAATAAAATTCCCAACAACTTTTTTCTCGTAACTTGATTATGACCAAATTTCATCAGATCTGCGGTGTCATAAATAACACCTAAAGAAGGTGAAGGAAGAAAACACTAATGTAAAGTGTGTTGTGCAAAAAGGGCACAAGACTATAGCAATAGCGACTTTAATTATGATTTAATCACCAACAAAGAATATGTAAGTATTATTGAATAAGACTTCATTTATTTGTTGTGACGTGTGAACTGTTTTAACTGATCTTGAACCAAAACTAACTATGGTTAAGTTTTAAGTTGGCAATACTAAAATGTTACTGTTGTAACAACACTTGAATTCAAAAATCAAGGGTGGAATCCTCCAAAAAATGTTAACATTTGTTATCTTTTTTTAATGTATTTGACAAATGTGAATTAAAAAGTTCTAATACGTTTCTAGTTGAAGTGTAGTTTATATAATTAGGAACATATTATTTACAAATATTATTAAACAAAATTAACTGTCAAGTTTAATGTTTTATTAATTACTTTAAAATGTAACAGCATCCTGTATTGTATATGTCCTAGTCATCTTCTACTTCTTTAATTAATTGCAATTCTTATAGCTACATTTTGAAATGACAGCACAGTAAATAAACCATTGTTTATAATTACAAACTAAGTGAAACTTCTTTAAAACCGCAAATAATTAGACGAAATTAATACTGCATTACATTGAAAGTTACATTTAAGAATTATAGTTTAAGGTTATGTTGCTTGTCAAATCAATTGATAACAAAAATCATGTCTTACGATTAACGAAATATTTAAGAAAAAGCCCGAAATTTAATTCATTCTAGTGACGTTTGGATTCTACTATTATCAATCACCGTTGTCAACCTGTTGGAGAAGCTTTTTCCCTGATCGTTAACTCCAAATTTAACGAAATTAATCATGTAATCGACAAAAAAAATAATGTTGTCGATGTAGAAGCACCAGCATAAAATTAGAAACTCATGTCTTTTAATATGACCTGTGTATTTTGTACGTTTTGTTAGTCTTCTTCTTCTAGTGCCCTGTCTGCCTTTAGACGTTGGCGATTGTCATACAGATATCGTGGAATTTTTCTCGTTTCGCGGCTGCTCGAAACAGATTTTCAACTGGCAGGCCTGTCCACTGCCTAATAATGTGTAGCCAAGACAGTTTCTTTCTTCCGATCCATCTTCTTCCCTCTATGTTTCCTTGTATAATGAGGCGAAGTAATTGGTACTTCGGTCTCCTAATGATATGTCCAAAATATTCAGTTTTTCTCCTTTTTATTGTATTTAGCAGTGTTCTTTCTGTGTGCATTATTCTAAGCACTTGCTCATTGGAGGTGTGTGTAACCCATGATATTCTCAGTAAGCGACGGTAACACCACATCTCAAATGTTTTCAAACTATTCATACTTGAGATTTTTAGCGTCCATGTCTCGCAACCGTAAAGCAAAATCGACAATACGTAACAACTGAGAACCTTTTTGCGAAGAGGAATTGATAGATTTTTGTTGCAAAAGACCGGTTTCTAGGACTTGAATGTCTTCTATATTCAACCAGCTACTGAGATATTTAAAATGATCAACCTGTTCTATAATTTTGTATTCCAATAGTAACTGATTGGAATCTTCATTCATTTTCCTACTAACATCCACTCAGTTTTGGCAATCTTAATTTTGAGGTCTTTACGACGGCTTGATTCGTTAACCAAGTTGATTAGGGTTTGTAGATCTTCGAAGCTTTCAGTGAGTATGACTGAGTCATCTGCGTATCTTATGTTGTTAATGACTTCTTCATCGATCTTTACACCTTCTTGTCTGCCATATAGAGTTGTCTCACTTCTCGTTTAATAGGGATTTTATTGGTGGACACGTTCTCCACTTTAATAGTAGCTACTTGATTATCGTATAGGCGTTTAAGTAGTCTGCGATTATAGTTATTTATCCCTGTTGATTTTAAGAGTATGACTCATCAAACTTATGAGTTTGAAGTCACTACATTTATCAGATCTTGTTTTCTTTGGCAGTGTTATAAAAAGATATTCTAACCAGTCCTCTGTGATGCTATCGTCATCAAGTAACTTCAGTAGTTCGGTTGGAATCTGTACTGGTCCAGGGGCCTTGTTGTTCTTAGCCTGTCGTATAACTGCTTCAACTTCTACTTTTAATATGGCGGAGCCTCTCTTCAACTTGTTATTTTTAGTACTGCTTTAATATTTTAAATTTAGGAGAAATTTCTCAAATTGGCACCCGGGATAATGATTACTGACAGCATTTATTGACCATCTTGACTATATTGGAACACTAGGTACCTAAATAATTAAATACAATTTAAAAAAAATAGTTGATTAAATGGTGGCATTTGGTTTAAAATTAAAAAAAAAAAATAACAAACCTAAATATGTCAACACTGACCCAATCTTTGCTCTATCAAAGTTTATCGAAAGAAAACAAAGCAATCGACCCCCCCCCCCATCTTTTTAACAGTGACTTAATTTGGGAAGTGGCGACACGATGCTTTTAAGTTCCGCTTAATTTTTAAGATCCTAGAGATATTGTCGGAAAATTGACTCCATTTCCAAAAAGTAGCTTGAACTGCTTGGTAAGATCAAATTTGTGAAATTTGCATACACTAGTGTCTTGGAGCAAACCGCAATCATACAAGAGTCACAATACTTTGATCTCTTTTAAATGCTTGGGATTATATACCCACAAATATTTTACAATTTTTTTTTTTTTTTTTTTTTTTTTTTTTTTTTTATGTAAGTTTTTTTTTTTTTTTTTTTTTTTTTTTTTTTTTTTTTTTTTTTTTTTTTTTTTTTTTTTTTTTTTTTTTTTTTTTTTTTTTTTTTTTTTTTTTTTTTTTTTTTTTTTTTTTTTTTTTTTTTTTTTTTTTTTTTTTTTTTTTTTTTTTTTTTTTTTTTTTTTTTTTTTTTTTTTTTTTTTTTTTTTTTTTTTTTTTTTTTTTTTTTTTTTTTTTTTTTTTTTTTTTTTTTTTTTTTTTTTTTTTTTTTTTTTTTTTTTTTTTTTTTTTTTTTTTTTTTTTTTTTTTTTTTTTTTTTTTTTTTTTTTTTTTTTTTTTTTTTTTTTTTTTTTTTTTTTTTTTTTTTTTTTTTTTTTTTTTTTTTTTTTTTTTTTTTTTTTTTTTTTTTTTTTTTTTTTTTTTTTTTTTTTTTTTTTTTTTTTTTTTTTTTTTTTTTTTTTTTTTTTTTTTTTTTTTTTTTTTTTTTTTTTTTTTTTTTTTTTTTTTTTTTTTTTTTTTTTTTTTTTTTTTTTTTTTTTTTTTTTTTTTTTTTTTTTTTTTTTTTTTTTTTTTTTTTTTTTTTTTTTTTGTTTTTTTTTTTTTTTTTTTTTTTTTTTTTTTTTTTTTTTTTTTTTTTTTTTTTTTTTTTTTTTTTTTTTTTTTTTTTTTTTTTTTTTTTTTAAAATAAATTAGAAAAAAAAAAAAAAAAAAGAAAAAAAAAAAAAAAAAAAGAAAATAAAAAGAAAAAGAAAAAAAAAAAAAAGGGATAAAAAAAAAAAAAATAAATAGATTAATTGAATTGTGTTGAGAATTATTTTGTGTTTGAAAGTTTTTTGTTTTGAATAAAAAATAAAAAAAATTTAAATAATTTAAAAAAGAAAAAGAGGTTAATAGGGGGGTGAAAATTAAAAATTTTTTTTGTGAATAAAAATTTATTGGTTTTTGTTTTTGTTTTTTTTTAAAGGAGGAGGAAAGTTATTTTTTGGGGAATGATTTAATGAGAGAAAGTGTAGAATAGTTTTTTTAATTTTTTTTTTGGTTTGTTGGTAAAGTTAATGAGGGGGGGGAATTATTATTAAAAAATTTGAGGGCAGAAACAAAAAATTTTTTTTTTTTTGGTTTTTTTATACAGGGTGATCCGTCAATTTAAAAAGAAAAATACAGGGTGATCCCGTTTTAAAATAACCCAACTTTGATATGGTACGTGTTTCTGAGTACCCTGTACAATCCAAAATATTTTTAAAATGTGTTCTCAAATAATCTCAAAATATGTATACCTTAAGATTTTTTCCACTATTTGTCGTTTTAATGTTACAGAGTAATTTGTTGGTAGTGCCCCACGCTGTATATTACCGTTCTACAATTTTTTTTAATTGGAGTGTTTTGTGTGTTGTTTGTGTTTATAGGTTACCTATATAATTTCTTTTTCAAGGATATTTTTCCCGAAATCAGTTTTTTATTGGTGGATATTTCAAATGTCTCCCTTATCGATCCTTAATAATTTTGCAAAAATATTTGAAGAATTCCTTTACACCAAGTGTTAAAAAAGTACATTAAGGTTGGACTTGAAAGGTCAGTCTACCGTCTCCAATTAGGTTTGCGCTACTCAATTGATTGGCAGTAATCTGGACTCACAGAAACAGGTTGACGTGGTTTACACAGACAAGTATTCGACCGTATAAGTCATAATGTAGATTCTGTTACGGAAGCTATATAGATGTGGCTGGATTGATCATCTTGCAGTATGTATTACAATGTTATAATTCGGACACGTTTATAGCTACTTACGGAGTGACACAAGGTTTAAACCTGAGGCCCTTACTGTTCTGATGGTACTACCAAAGTTATATCTTGTGATAAACTATTGTTTGCAGACGATCTCGAAGTTTTACGAATTATATCGTCACCTGAAGATTGTAAAGACGTCCAAGCCCACTAAATCAGATCCATGACTGGTGTTTACTCCACGATTAATTTCTCAATATTTTAAAATTTACTGTTTGTCGATGGACGGATGCAATAATATTCAATTATAAAATTGGAATTGAATCACGATCTGCAATTGTCCAGGACCTTGGTGTATACTTTGATGAAAAAGCTTTTATTTAATGTCTATATTGATAAAGTTTTGATGAAGTATGCGATTTTGTTGTGCGAAATTGCAAGTCATTTACGAATATTGATGCTATGAGGGTTCTCTATTTTGGGCTATAGAAGGATATAGTACGGTCAAAACTTGAATACGCTACACTGGTATGGTATCCCATTTATAATATTAATATCAACAGGGTTGAACCAGTTCAGCGGATATTTAGTGAACTTCTGCACTTTAAAATGTTTGGATTTTACTTCAAACGCTGTTGACAACTGTGAATATGGTGTTTTTTCATCTTCAACATCATCGCATAAGATCAGCTCAGTGTTTGTAATGTTATAAACGATGTTGTTGATGCTCCTGATGTATTAGCGAGAATCAATTTTTTAGTTTCACGTTAGGGATACCGTGGGAACAGAGCGTTTTAATTATTCATAGAAAAAATTGTTATACATATCCAGTGTGTCTACTTAAGATATTAAATTTTTATAGTGTATACACGGTTTATCAAAAAATTTTAATTTTGCTTAATAGTAAAGTACCTTTATATTTGACAATGTCAAGATTTGTTATTGAAAAAAGTTGATCAGAACAAAAACTACGTTCCAATATGAAAGTACATCCAATTAAATAAAAAAATACGTTTTTTCTTTTTTTGTCTATAATAACAATGCAAACTGTATTGGCAGAGAAGGTGGATTGTTGAATCATTACGTTGACTTATTTTTACTTTAATTGTGCTTGCTTAATACTTTCTAAACGGAACGGAAAAATTATCATGTTTGTAATAAATAAAAAAGATAAATGTTCTGTGTCGATAATTTGAGTTAAATTTGTAAAAAAAAATTTTAAGTATTAAAATGTAATTGCATATTACAACATAGTACTTTACTCCTGTACCAAAATCATAATTTTTGTCAAACCTCGTATATACGATTAAAAAAACTTAATATCTGATAGATTTTAGACTCGCAGAGGTTCCCATACTTTTTTTTCTCATATACCACTTTAAACATTTTGCTGGATCTGGTGGACCCCCTGCAGCTATTACATTTACTAACTTACTTCCAAAACCCGAAAAAGTATATGTCTATGTAAATCTGTGTTGTGGCTATTTTTCAATCAACTATGAGTTGAAAGTTTTCGAAAAAAGGTGAGAATTTATATTGCTTTGATTATGCTGTGAGTATTGTCATTCAAGCTAAGTTTCAAAGCCAGTCTAAAAGCGTCTTCATCCAACAGTTGGATTCCTACTTTACTTTTTGTATTCTAAGATTGACTCACAGTACAAGAAACCAATAATCTCCCACTTCGGAGTGGTAAAAGTAAAAATAAATATTTTCTTGTTTTGTAGCTATTTATTCAAACACAAAAATTACTACACTTTTAATTATGTTGTTATAACAGTCTTAGTAGAATCAAAATTTAACATCAAAACTAATAATGATTATTATTTTAAAACAGTCGCAATATAATCAAAACTTTGATTATATTGCGACTGTTTTTAAATAATAATCATTATTAGTTTGATGTTATCTTTATCTCAGATTACCATTGTAATCTGAGATAAAAGTTATAATTTTAATGGGAGGGATGTACTTGGTGAATTGACAGCAAATTATCAATATTTGGCTTGAGTTTAGTTAAGTATAACCGTAAATCTCCTCGCTCTGTAATATTTAATCTGCTCCGTTTTTTGTCAACAAGTTTGTTACGGCACTAAAACTGCGTTCGACAAGATATGACGAAGGAAACGCTATGAGAAATTTTTGCACAATTCCCCACAGTCCTGGATATTTTTCAGGTATTTGTGCCTGCAGCCAAAATGATTGATACCTTCTTTTGAATGCTACTTTGAGCTCCTCATTAGTGCTAAGCTCGAGTAGCTCTTCTTGTAGTACCACATTTTCCACTTCAGTTTCATCATATGGATTTATTATCCATGGTGGTATATCCATCGACAGAATGTCTTCAAATCTGATTTTAAAATCATCATACAGGGCAATCAAATGTTGAACATACGTCTGAATATCTTCGTCGAGGCATTCTACCTGCGATAAATTTGGAAACTGGGAAAATTCACGTCGACCAATATTTTGCTTCATAAGTTTCAGTTTACCAAGAAAAGCTGAAATTTCACTCTTTGTTTTTATCAAATTGAGGCTGTCCCCTTGTAACTGTAGGTTGAGGTCATTGAATTGTTTGAACAAATCTGTCAAATACGCAATGTCTGCTTTGAAATTCATGAGGTTTTCTTTTAAAACAGGATCTTTAGTGTTCAGAAACTCTAAAACAGAGTCGAAAAGCAAATAGAATCTTGATAGACATGCACCTTTCGAGAACCAGCGTACTTCGGTATGTAGCAGCAATCGTTGGAAGTCCTCATCATTTTCTTCGCACAACTGTGCAAATAAGCGCGTATTTAATGCATTGCTCCTTATTTTGTTAACTGCATTAATCACAAATTGAAGCGCTTGGTGCAATCTATCACTCAATTTTTCGCTACTAGATGTTGTCGGTGGATGACACAGTGAATTGCAATTACCTCTGGTATAATCCTTTTAAGATGACTTATAAACCCACGATATTGCCCGACCATGGCAGGAGCTCCATCTGTTGCCACCGAAATAATGTTTGTGAATGCAATTGATTTTTCCGTAAAAAATCATTCAGAACATTAAAAATTGATTCACCTTTAGTGTCAGTCTTCAAAGTTTTCGCGAATAGTAACTCTTCAAACATTTGTTCGCCTTTGATAAATCGAACACAAAATAATGCTTCATTGCCAGGTAAAGTTGACTCGTCCAGTTGAATAGAAAAATGAGTTGTTTGCAGATAATTACACAAGAAACTTTCAACATCAGAGCTCATTTCATCAATACGTCTTTGTACAGTGTTGTTACTCAAAGGAATTCTTTTAAGTATGTCAAATGAAGATTTGTGCAGGACAGTTTTAAGACCTCTTCTTCAAC